>WSTJ01000642.1:0-20536 GCA_019623705.1 Ceratobasidium sp. 428
ATTCACGACGGCTGAGCCCGAAATAGTGGAGATATAGCCTGTTTTGCGGGTTTTGCGAACTGACAAACGACAGTGTTTTTTGGCGCTTGAATTAGAATCTTGCAAACTCCAACAAGCCGGAAGAGCTGAAAGCCGAGCACGAGGGCGAGTGTTGAGCGCAGATGTCGGCGTTAGCCTAGAGGTAGGAGTTGACACAAAGGCAGCGGCATATGTTGCATTACTGTAAGTTGATTTATGAGGTCAACGCAAGGTAACACAATGCGCAACACGACTCACGAGGCACCAACCAAGGTGATCGGGGTAAGGCATATGGCAGTCACATGGATATGACGACACGGTAGTGACTAGTGCCTGCATCGCCTTTTGTAAGGTATCAGGTTTCCTCGACGTTTCCTCGCCCCGACTCGCCTGTTTAGCACTATTACGCGCCTTTGGATTGTTCAGATCCTGAGCTCCTCTTCCGCCTTAGTTGAAATTATCTTGCTGGACCGCTTGTTCTCAGCCGGCTGGTTTTTTGTGTTCGGCTCGTCGAGTTCCCGCTTCGACTTTGGGCTTCGGCTTGATACCCACCGCCTCCTTCTCAAGCCTCCCTCTCGAGCCTACCTTCACTTGCCTTTCTCGGCTAGGCTGTCTTCTATTTTATGCTCCCGTGCTGTGCGTCACTCGGTCTGACGTGTAGCTAGTAAAAATGAACGTATTCCGAAACGATGCATACAACGTAACCTGAGCCCATCAAGTCGATGATATTTTTTGAACCCGTTTAATTGTGTACATCGCCGCCAGTCATGTTTTAGATATTCAGCAGGATATATGAGGTCGATCATAGACATGCATATAGATACCCAGATAGTGGCGGATAGTCATGGACCGCCCAAATCAATCAGGATAGGAGTGATATGATAGGAAACATGCTGAAGCCGGTCAGACAATAAACCGCGATGCGGACATCCATCGGCTCCGCGAGGGAAACGTACACCAGCAACTGAGCGACGAGGCAAAGATATCCAAGTATCAACATGAAAATCCCTAGACATTGTATATCCAGTTAGTCGTGTAATGAAACCTAGTAGTATGATACGCAAGCACTCCGCTTACAATGCCATTTCACGGGACGGGTCGCTCTGCTTAGCCCATGTCTTGTCAAGACTTCGTGTAACGAGTCATGGCTGCCGGAAGTAGGCTCCTCTAAGTGACCCACTTTAACTGCAGCGTTAAAGCCGAGTTCCCCAAACTGGTCGCTTAGGACGAGCGAGCTAACGGTTGCGCTCACACTAAAAAAGAAGCTGGCATATGTAAGAGTAACAAGAGCTCGGTAGCCTCTGCTATTTAGATCAATTGGGTCCTTGTCGGACAGCCCTTTGACAAATGTGAAGAGCTGACTTTCGACTGCGGCGAGCAAGGCTGCCTGTGCGTTGGCTAAAAGTCAGTTCATATGTCTCTATTCGACGAGAGCTAAGACCTCACAACTGTGGCAGATGACTGAAATGACGCTAGCCACCCAGCTTGTACCGATTTGATGACAGGGGGAAGTTCATCTACGACGGTTGATCACGTAAGCGTTCTATAGTCACCCTATGGGGCTTGTAATCCAACTCACATTTCGTGTTCCAGCCCTGGTTTGAGCTCATGATATACGAGTAGTGTAAGAAGCTTTGCAAAAGACTCCGACTGTGCGCGTAGCTAGTTATGTTTTACGGAGTACCGGAGCAATAACTGAACAACCCACCACACCTGAAGCATTTTATGGATGGCTCCACGCACAAGCCACGCGGTAGCAGCATGCCCATTGATCGACGATCCTGATTCAACCTCGATCATCCTTCAATGAAAGAACCCACGCAAGGAAGCTGGTTGATATTGACGAGGCGTCCGTTCCATCAGAGGATTCTGTTTTCGCACATATCTGGCTAGGCTATGCGCATTAACTCCGATTTAACCAGTGTAGCCACTAACAGAGTATATCGAAAGGATGTTATTTTACGACATATCTCTTGACGTGAAGTGAGACGATCAGTCGCGTCACGCCACAATGGTTTATACAGAATTATGAGATGAACAGTGCTCATCCAGATGGTGGAATCGGCCTCATGGTGTTAAGCGCCTGTGTCAGCCTAGTCATATAGAGCCACGTCTCCAAGTATACGCCCTTCCCACGTGGCAAGTCCTGTATCACCTCGTTGTTGCTGTCAAAATATAAGTAACTGAAGTGTACAATAAGGATGGGCTAAAGAGAAAAGGAAGGCAGAAAATGTACCTGGGCTCGAACTACGTATGGTAGTGAACTAAAGAAGAAAGATTTCGTTAAGTAATAGAGACTATACTCAGGATCTGACCATATCTACGAGAGTAAATCCTACCTGTCTCTTTCTGGACCGCTTTCATATTGTACGAGCCTTGTTATTATAACCTTCGAATATTTCACGATATAGCGCACTCTACTAGGAGTACGCGACTCGATCAAAATTAGGAATATTCGTGCTGAATCTTTACACTTTCGATAGTTGAAGAGGACTGAAACGTCGATAGCCAGAGAGTCCTGTTGGGATTTGAGTTCTATATGCGCTTACTTGGCGCTTACGGGTGGCTTAGCTATACAGTACCGCTCGCTTAAAGCGTCGGTTGAATTTTCGTGTACTCTTGCTCTCGTACAATTTTACTCTCTTGCTCGGACGCACGCATGAACCGCAAAAAGTCCGTCTAGGTTCCAGTCGCGCGGGTCGATGCCGCGCGTATGTAGTATATGCGCATCATACTGTCCCTTACAGCGAGATGTTTCCGCTCCACCTTGTCCAACTTGCGTGTGATTTATACTCTATGTCAGTCAATTGCTGGTAGGATTATAAGACTTCAGGTGCGGTATATGTCACAGCAACGCAATTAGCACAAAACAACCTTCAAAATTGGTCACTGGGCAAGAGGATTATGGGAAGTCTGAATAGTAAACACGTGCGCTGAAGGTCGCCACAACAGCCGCCGGGTAGGTATCCTCGAGGCAGCAGGCACCCCTATTCTGGTTCACAGTAACCAAACGAATAAACTAACCCCGGTTCATGGTATTTCCCATGCCCTTAGGATTCTCATCGGTGTATATTGCCCAATTCTCATCTTTCAACCGTTTCTCTTCCGACTTTTCCTCCCCAAAACGGGTCCCATCCTGTTCGGCGTCTATCGAGAGCTGCTCGGATGACGTCGGCGCCTCTTCTGACGCTTTACTATAATTGGTGTATGATTCAGCAGCATTTCTGTAAGGGTTTTAGACAAACTTACCCCCCTCCTCGAATGATGTTTCCCCTTCGTTCTTCCTCGGCAAGATATTCGTCAATTGTCATAGTAGGAAGGCGATGATCAGGTCGAAAAACCTCCTGCTGCAACCGAGTTCGCTCGACGGTATGGCCGGCTGGCATGATCGTAAATGGCCGTTGTGGGCGTCCCTTGGCGTCCATCAGCGGACCCTTTCCGTCTGGGCCTCCCCTCGGTGTTGGGTCCAGCCTCCATGCATCGTCTCTCGACTGACTCGGCTCTGCGTTTTGAGTGGGCGGAAGTGCTGGTGGCATGTTTTGCAGCAATTGAAGTTCTTGTGAGAGTTGTAGTAGCGACGCATTCGCTTGTGTGAAGAGGAGTTGAAGTAGGAGAATCGACAATTCGCGAAGGGTTTCGTCATCCATATCATCATCTTCCCCTGTGTTCACGGATCCCGCGTGAGAGTTAGATGAGGAGGTTAAAAGCGCGCGGAGTGCGTCGTAGTTGTTTGCTGGCTCATCGATGTCTGCGCTTAGGCTCCGAGAACGAAGCGCCTATATCATTCATGTGAAGCTTAATTGTTAAGTATTGACAATATGGTATCTACGCGCCTGAATTTGCTGTTTGAGCTGTTTCTCAGCTTGATACTGTTGAATTTTGGCTTCCCTTCGTTGTGCAGGATTGTTCAACAACTCAGCTGATCGCTTAATTGATCGAATAATAGCCTCATCTACAATCTCATAGCTGATGACGGAAGATATAAATTTCTGTAATTCAGACTAGACCGGGTGCTAGGATCAGAACGAAAGTGAAGGTCTAGTGGGTCAAGATAAGCACCTCAGCCTGCGCCAGAGTGTCTTTGCGTAAGCTCGGTTCAGTTGACGGCAGAGATTGTAATAGTTCGGCGATAGCATACGGAACAGACAGATAGACAAGCTGCCGAGTCGAAATATCCTCTAGAGTCTCATTTTTGCTAAAGAGCTGGAGATCACTGATCGCCGCAGCCACGAGCCTTAGATCAGTAAGTGCGTCATTAGCTATCTGTTTGTACTCTGGAGTAAGTGCAGAGTGAGTAGAGAGACTAGAAGCCGCTGATAAGGCACGATCGTATCTAGCAGAGAGTGAAAGCTGATCTGACATCCTTGAGAGGTGGTGGTTAGGTGTGAGAGCAAGCCAATTTCAAATATGTCTAACAACGTAACGTTACATCTGCTTCCTCCGAAACTCAACCACCACATGGATACTTTCGACAACTTTCAATCCGAATACGGTGGTATTGGTGACGACGATACTGCCTCAGTAATCTCTGGGTATACTCAACGAACTGGCGTTCGCTCATCCAAGCCAACTTTTAATGCCGTCGATGCCCTCGATTTGGACGCACTTTCTATCGCGGGTGACAATGTGGCAAACAGGCGTTCGGGACTAGCCAACGATGTTGCCGCTTCACTAGACGATGAATTTGATGGGAACTTAGATGATAATGGTGATTTGGGAGTCGACCTTCCAGAATATGCCTGTAGGTGAGTGGAATGTTATTTGTCATCTTGACCCCCAACTCATCTAATTCGCAGCTACTGCGGGATACATTCGCCCGCTTCAGTCGTAAAATGCCTGATATGCTCCAAGTGGTTCTGTAACTCGAGAGGAAACACATCGGCTTCTCATATTGTCAATCACCTTGTTCGAGCCAAGCACAAAGAGGTCGTGCTGCACGCCGAAAGCCCTCTCGGGGAGACAACTCCCGAATGTTACAACTGTGGCAGCAAGAATGCCTTCATGCTCGGATTCATCCCCGCGAAGAGCGATACGGTAGTTGTCCTATTATGTCGGTATGTCCGGCTTTAGTTGTGTTATCCCGAGAATTGAACCCAAGCTATAGTCAACCCTGTGCCGCTATATCTAAAGACATTTCGTGGAACACTTCGTTATGGGCTCCGTTGATAGAAGATCGATCGTTCTTATCCTGGCTAGTCACGCCACCTACCGAACAAGAACAACTACGAGCTCGTCAAATAACCTATGCACAGATCAACCGGCTAGAAGACCTCTGGCGAGAAAACGCCAGTGCCACCCTTGAGGACCTGGAAAAACCAGGGGTTGACGACGAGCCTCAGCCAATCTTATTACGGTGTGTGCTTTAGGCTCTCGTTCGCTGCATGAGCTAATAGCTCTGCAGATACGAAGACGCTTATCAGTATCAGAATATATTCGGACCCCTAGTTAAAATTGAGGCCGACTATGATAAACGACTGAAAGAGTCACAAACTCAAGACGACATTATTGTGCGATGGGATCAGGGTCTCAATCAAAAGCGAATAGCTTGGTTTAATTTCCCTAAGCTTGAAAGTGGCGAAGTTCGTTTGGCCGTCGGTGACGAGCTACGACTACGGTACCACGGCGACAGTCATAATTCGTGGGAGGGCTCTGGCCATGTCCTGAAAATCCCGAATAGTAAGTGATGTTTCATAGAGCCTACGAACGACATAGGCTTAAGTCGGGTATAGATGTGTCGGACGAAATCGGTCTGGAATTACGAAGGAACGACGGCGTGCCAGTAGATTGCACTCATAACTTCTCGGTCGACTTTGTTTGGAAATCGACAAGTTTTGATCGAATGCAGTTAGCGATGAAGACTTTTGCTATTGACGAGAAGAGTGTTAGCGGATATATTGTACGTCTAGCTTTATTGTCGACTTCTTGTAACTAAACCTTCACAATAGTATCACAAACTCCTCGGCCACGAACTCGAACCTTCCATTCTCCGCACCCAAATGCCCAAGCGCTTCTCTGCACCCGGCCTCCCCGAACTCAACCACTCCCAGATGTACGCCGTCAAAAGTGTGCTCCAAAAACCTATTTCCCTTATTCAAGGTCCTCCTGGCGCGGGAAAGACCGTAACCTCCGCAGCAATCGTCTACCACCTTGCGAAGATGAACCCTGGACAAGTCCTTGTCTGCGCACCATCCAACGTCGCCGTCGATCAACTTACCGAGAAAATCCATGCCACCGGCCTTAAGGTTGTCCGTCTAACGGCCAAATCCCGAGAAGCTCTCGAAAGCTCAATCGCATTTTTAACATTACATCGTCAAGTGGCTGCCTACACTGCGCACACCGAACTACAGAAGTTAATCCAACTCAAGAACGAGTTGGGTGAACTGAGTCAGTCCGATGAGCGCAAGTACAAGACGCTGGTGCGGAACGTCGAACGGGAAATATTGGGGGCAGCAGATGTCATTTGCTGTACATGTGTGGGAACGGGCGATCCGAGGTTGGCGAAGCTGAAGTTTAGAACGGTATTAATTGATGAAGCAACGCAGGCCGCTGAACCAGGTATGTCTTTTAGGTTCATTCCGAGACTGAGTTTTCATAAACAGGAATAGAATGTATGATTCCTATGGTCTTGGGCTGCAAACAAGTTGTCTTGGTTGGCGATCATCAGGTGTGTTATATGAATGCTATCATGCAATGTAGTGGCTGATTTCCTCGAAGCAACTTGGCCCAGTTATCATGAACAAGAAAGCTGCACGAGCCGGGTTAACGCAATCGTTGTTCGAGCGCTTAGTAGTTCTGGGTAATCGACCCATCCGGTTACAAGTTCAGTATCGAATGCACCCATGCCTATCCGAATTTCCGTCAAATATGTTCTACGAGGGGACGCTTCAGAACGGTGTCACGGCTCCGGAGCGGCTGCGCAAAAACGTCGATTTCCCATGGCCAGTCGCGGATACGCCGATGATGTTCTATCAGAATTTGGGTCAAGAGGAGATTTCGTCTAGTGGAACTTCATTTTTGAACCGGTGGGTCGAATGAGGCTACCCCTTGATTCATATTGAATCTTTTTGTAGAACCGAAGCTTCAAATGTCGAGAAAATTGTAACCAAATTCTTCAAAGCTGGCGTAGTCCCGGGACAAATTGGTGTCATTACCCCCTATGAAGGCCAACGCTCTTATATAGTCAACTATATGCAGTATAGCGGCAGTCTCAAGAAGGACCTATACAAGGAAATCGAAGTGGCCAGTGTGGATGCATTCCAAGGCCGAGAAAAAGATTACATTATTCTGAGCTGCGTACGAAGTAACGAGCACCAGGGAATTGGATTCTTGAACGATCCGAGGCGATTGAATGTAGCTCTCACCCGAGCCAAATATGGAGTTGTGATCTTGGGAAACCCAAAAGTGCTCAGCAAGGTACGCGATCGACGTTTCAGCACAGCATGTTTGTTCACTCCTTGACTTTATATAGCATCCCCTGTGGCACTATCTCCTGACCCATTACAAGGAAAAGCAGTGCCTGGTCGAAGGCCCGTTGAACAATTTGCAACCGAGCATGATACAGTTCAGCAAGCCTCGTCGCGCTCTCAATAAATCGATGGAACAATTTCGCCGACACGATTTTAGTGACGTCGAAGCCACGAGTGGAGCGCCTGTACTTAATGATGGTAAGTGAAACGTTACCCCTAACATGACGAGATGCTCACCTGTCTCAGTTCGCCGGACTTCAACAAGCGCATACGATAACAACTTCTACCGGACCCACGACCCACTCGGCTATATTCCTTCTGATGTCCAGTCTATGAAATCGTCGGCGTCTGGATTACCCCATTTCGGCGCTGCAGCGTCCTTTGGACCATCCAAACAAAAAGCCTCTACCGGTCCAAAACGTGCAACCTACGCAAGCTATGCGAGCTCTATCATATCTCAAGACGTTGCTGGGACACCAGGTGGGACCGATGCAAGCAGCGTCGCGGGTTCACAGTTTGATCACAACGGTAGCATCGTATTTTCTCAGTCCGATCGCCTTCGAAGGCGCAATTCGCTCACTTCAATGGCGGGGACGTCGGACATTGGGAGCATGTCGGCTTACGATTACAAAAGCCAGGATAGCGTAATTGACGCGGATGACGCGGAGTCTCAGTATTCCCACAGCACGCAATCAGGTGTGACTGAGTTCTAGAGTATGGATTCACGAAATGTAATAATGTGTTTGGCGCTGAATATGATCGGCAAGCCAAATATTTAGATGTCATCCTAAGGCACTTGAGGACCAGCTTGCCGATCTAATTACCGGAGTGAGATCCGCGAGTGAATGAAGCCTGACTACATTAGCATTACCCCCCCCCCCCTCTGAACCGGGCGTGAGGTGTACCCAACGTACACCAGGAAGAGCTCATAGAACCAAGCTCAAAGCCCCACATAGCTGATAATGTCAAACGCAAGCTTTTGCCCTTTTCACCTCATCTGTTGATCATTCTCATATAGTCATTGGCCGAGTCAGGTGAGCACGTTGTGCAGTGGACTACGATACTGCACAGCTTTGGCGCTGTATTCACCTGCTGTTCACCACGTTTCCTTGCCTACACTCAGGATTTGCGGAGATCGAACTGTGGCGCTACCAGGCTAAGTCGATACGCGTGTTGCCCTCGTTGACTGCTCACCAACCTAATTCCGAATCCATGTGCTCTTCAGTGCCCATCACGTAGAGCGCCTAAACTTAGGGGCAAACTAACTCGCCCGCTCCTCAAAGTATTGGCAGTGCTGTTATTACATAAGTTAATAGCCGACCAACTCCTACTTTTAGTAAAGCGGTCTGCTTATACGCATGCCTAATGGATCCTACGTAGGTGAACCCGATCAAAACGAGGTATAGGCCCCCATAATCATTCATTATCTTGTCATAGGCCAGATTGCAACTGCTTGACATGAATCACCAGCTCTCGCCTTTGTCGTGCGAGCAGCATAGTATTCTACACGGCTATTGGTCATTATATATGCTTATCGTGCAGGTTTCCGTGGAAAGTTGAGTTACCCCTATCATTTCGCCTTCGCCGACAGTGACATCGGAGCCCAGCTTGCAGTATACGGCGTGGCCAACCGGTAGGGAGCCATGAGTCTCATTACATCAAACCTGGCGCTTATGCAGCCAAGTCAAACTTTCTATCAAATCCTCGTTCAGTATATAGCCTCCATCTAACCCCCCGCCGGGCGTCTCGTATACCCCCTCCCTGTATCACTACTAGCTCGGACCCATCATGTCTGGCTCTTCTCTCTTTGATGAATGGGTCCGGGATAGACCGAAACACGAAGCTACGGCGCTTGTGGAGCATCTAATCAAGCTCGTTGGAGCTGATGTATGCGCCCTTCGAAAAAACACACAGGTCTCCTACCGCTTCGTTGACACTGCTCGTAGCCTCTGCGATAGTATCAATGGGCTTATAGAGCGTGTTCAGGAGCATGCGGATTGGGATGCGTTTGAGAAGTATGCAAACGCAATTGACCCTCTTGAAGTGTAGGTTGACTCTACTAATCACTTGTGAAAGCAATACTCACCAGTTATTTCTCTAGGGCCCTGCGAGATTTCACAACCGATGAGGATTTGGATGAAGGGTGCTATCTTAGTAATCCGTCAAAAATCGAGGCTTGCCTAGCTCACATCAATCGCTGGGCGAAGGCTCGTTCGGATATTCGAGGGCACCTCCGTCACTTGAGGACACAAAAAGAACTTTCTGTAAGCTCTTGTTCTTTATACTATCATAGTCTGTACAGATATCTCAATCCTGACCGGGCAATAAGGTCCTACTTGAATCCACCCCAGAGGACGACAAGGACGTCGAGGACGCACACCGTCATGACGACCGAACGTTTTTAAGTGACCTGGTCGTCGCGACCAAGAGTTATTTGTCGAAAAAAGAGAACACAACGACTTTGTACGTATTGAGCTCGCTTCGATATCCCGTCTTCACTAAACAACTGACTGCCATTCAATAGTCCGAGAAAAATTCAAGCGATCCTTCATGAGGTTTCGAAGGGCATCGAGCGTGTCGAAAAGCTGATTAATGAACCTACTACGTCACAACCAATCGATGATGTAAGTGCTATCAACTACTTCTCTTTTCAACGACATAAACAAAACAAATTTCCAGGACTCAATCGTTTTGGCCATCAAGGGAGTCATGACTATATATAGCTTCATGGAGCTGAGTCTTAGTCAAGAAGTTCCACGTGCTACTCGGGTGTATTTGAAGTCGGAGAAAGTGTGGTTACCTGCCAAACAGTCAGCACTCTGTTTCACCTCAGTCCTACAGCGCTTGAACTCTATCCCTATTTAGACTTGTTGACGGTCTAATTAAACATATCAAGAATGAAGAGACATACGATGAGGTGCTCCCGGTGTATCAGGAATTCTTTGATCTGCTCTCGGTAGGTCCAGATGTCATCGGTGGTGCCGTAGCTAAATATATCATACAAATGCAGAAAAGTGCGGAACTTGGACTACCCGCGTCATACTCTGCTCTACTCAAACTTGTTGGACAAATTGGGCGGTCCTATCATGCTCAATCTATCTTACTTGTGACTTTGTGTCGCGAAGCGGCAACGCAGTATCAAAAAGCGGAAGAAAAAGGGGAAAAGCAGTACGTTGCGCTCGAAAAGTGAGCCAGGAATTATACTTGAGTCTTTGTTACACATATAACTGAAAACCACTTAGCGCCTTCGATCAAACACTCAATGCACTGAGCACCGTGGCCGAAACTCCGCGACCAAGTGTTAGTGGAGCAGGTCCAGCGCAGCCAAAAACATTTGAGCTGGAGAAGTACGACGAGCAGCCTTGTTTGAAAGGGTTTAAAGACGCTGCCAAAGAGCTTACATCGTGCTTCAAGGAACTTGGAGTAAGTGTACCCCAAGTATTGTGAGGTGCTTCTACGATCGCTGATTTCGCGAAGCTCGAACAACAGGAGGCCAGCGAAACTAAGCTCGAAGCGGCCATGAAGAGGGATAAGGATCGCATGTCTGTAACTAATGACAGATTCAATAAGGTAAGTTTATTGGGAGACTTTGTCTGGAGCATAAAAGCTAAAGCACAATAATAGGTCAAGCCGGTCGAGGCTACCGATTTGGTGAAAGTTACTTTGAAGGTATGGGAAGGTAAATCAAAAGGAACTGCGGTAGGAGAACGCATAGGTTCGTGATTTGAACTCGTTTCCACACGCATGACATATTCATAACACTACCAATAGTTTCGATAGCACCCTATACACGCCTCTCAGCAATTGGTTGGAGAGTCTCAAAAGACCCCACGTTTGAAGACAAGGTCAAGGGCAAGAAGCTGCTGTTTGAACAGGTCTCTGGCGCATCCGCTACAACCAAACTGGTGACTCTAGACGCAACCATCGGTTCCCTAGCACAAGACGCTGTATGCACCCTCAATGCCATCATATCGGCTGACGCGTAAGCATAATGGTCACCTATGCGCCTGTTTGTCTCGCCGCTATTTCGTCTCTCATTATGCTATTACTATGCAACCTTGTAACAACAACTATATCAATGCATACAATATCATAGGGCTGCTTGTGTTCAGGGTTGAGAGTATACCACAGCCACAAAGCGTGACTCCGGTCACGTGTAATGAGCCGAGCTACCACTAACCACCACATCCATGGTCTCCTCGATTTCACCTACACTACTTGCCCCGCCCCAAATATTCCCTTTTCTACTCTCCAAGCCTCATCAACCTTACCCCACGCCAATTCCTCGACATGGACCCGCCAAATTTGGCCAACGACGTGACCTGAAAGAAGAGGGCGACATTTTGAGTGACGAAGAACTGGAGGTTGAAGAGATGGTAAACAAGCGAAGCTACAGCCTGAAAGCAGCTGTATTAACAGTCCGGTCAGATGGCAGATATAAGAGTTCATGGACATAACTTCCTTGTCCCACTGGGCAAGAACATGACGCTTGATGAGGAAAATGCCGATGTGAGCCGCGAATCTACCCCCTCATAATTCAATCTAGACCAACAAGTCCGAAAACAACAGGTGGGCGAACCATCTGAGCCTGGTTCTACGGATACCACCTCCCAATCTCGGTCGCGATCCCCAACGCGCTCTGCATCTGCCTCTCAAGTCGACGATGTGGTTACAGACCTCGACGCCGACATGCAAGATTTGGATGCTGAACTTCTAAATGAGGATTCCGAAGCGAGCGTGATGACGGATCAGAGCGTGGCCGACGACGAAAGAGTTGACGAAGGACTATAGAGAAATTAAACTTAAAAGGTTTGAACAGGGCCGACCCCGGGTTAGATTCCGGTGGTAGCTTAGAGCGAATCTGTCTCGATTACGACTGTGCCTGAAACTGGTACCCATGCTTTCAATGCGTCAATTTATGCGTATTAGGGAGGCATTGGGACCGAGTGGCCACGTAGTGCCAGATTAAGGGGCGACAACAACCTATTGCTCAGACGGTATATATGGGAACTGGATATATTCTACCCTTATAAGCAGTGACTACACCACTAAAACCAAGCCGCCAAAGTGCGGACACGAAACACATCCTCAAATATAGAGCTTGCCTTATGTGACACTTATACCTTCGGACTGCGCATCTCCCTCTGGAACTGTAACCTGTATCTCGGGGCTAGCTGACGCAGGTCGCTTCGTTTTACCCCGCTCGTATGTCTCCCATGCGGTAACTCCGATACACTCCAATAGCTCCTCAATCCCGGCGTATTTTTGCGCGCCACACTCGACATAATGCCGAGCCCCTATCCGCTTTGCTACGTCAACTCCCTGTGATCGTCCATGAACGGCGTTCCAGTACAGCTCATCCGGTACATGATTAGTCCGGGCTTACCAGTTGTGTATCGACATGACGAGCGTTGTCCTTAGTTCGGAGATCGCTTTTGCACCCGATAACCATTTTTGGGATCCCCGGACAGAAGTGATCCACCTCCCCCTTCCACCTTTCCTCAAGGTCGTACAGAGTATCTGAATCATCTATAGAGAACACGAGAGCCATTATGCCGGTACCTCTGGAGACCTACGTTAACCTACCACTAGATCCCTAATGGTACCTGAAAGGACTTACATGTAGGTTATTGGTCTTAGTCGGCCATGAAAATCGTCGTCTATGGCGCGGATGTCCCACAAAGAGAGCTTCGCGATTCCTTGTGGTGTTTTAGCGTCAATTTCATTGGTTTCGGAGGTAGTTGGCGGTTTTGTCTCAACCTGCGCCCAACAAGTCATCAAGTTACACGCCCCGGTAAATCAACCAGATGTTTACCCAAGGGGTCCTTCGAGATAGTGCCCACACCAAGTTAGACTTCCCGGTCAAGGCGCAGCCTACGAACGCCACTTTAACTTGCAGAGCGTTTTCCTCCTTGTTGAAGTCGATTCCAGGGATTTTAACTGTCTTGGAACGGGTAGCCCATTTGCGAATTGCACGCACAATATCCATTCTGAGGAGTATATGCAGCAGCTCGAGTAGGTTGGTTTGGTTTGAATACGGGGCAGAGGAGCAGCGGGAGGGATCAGGGTTGAAGCGTGATTCAAGCAATGAGTCAAAAGCATCAGCAAGGCGGTGTTTACGCCACAGCTCACCTGACGTCCATGGTGTACTCTGGTAAACTAGGCCATTTGTCGAAAGGCGGACTGAATGATGCGAGCTAGAGGCTAAAATATTGGGTAGAATAGAGACGCGGGTTTATAGACCTGAGTCGTGACCGAGCCCACAAGGTCAGTCAAACTGATGTTCCATTATGGCGCACGTCTGTCTAGGAAAGTTAGTAGACTACAGAGACTTCTAGACATTCTAGGCACTCTAGGTTTTGGGGATTCCGTTCACTGGATGCTGAGGTGTGGCGCAGCTCGTAGGTCCACCTCCTTAAGGGTGGCAGGCTCATTTATTGAAAAGTGTCCAAAACGAATTGAATAATGCAGAATAAGGATAACAGCCGGAAGTTATACAAGGCGTATCAACTGCCAAATCCTGCGTCGCCGAGATGGAAAGTGAGCATATGGACACAAACATTAATTTGACGGCAAGGCACACCTTGCGTAATATCCGTCCTCTCTATGGCCTATGCTCACTCGGAAGTGTCACGGACAACTCGAAGCTAGTTGGCGGAGGTCGCTTTTCCTTCTTGTTCTGGTATAACTCCCAGGCCAGACTCCCAACACACCCCAGAACTTCCTCAATCCCGACATACTTTTGGGCACTGCACTCTATGTAATGTCGGGCTCCGAGTCTGGTTGCCAGTTCTATTCCCTGTAGAGACAGCGTAAGCATATGAGCCTTCTACATAGCTGCTAAATTACCGCTTGCGTGTTCACTTTCGCGCCGTCCCCGACCCGTAGATCGCTCTTGCACCCAATCACAACCTTCGGAACCCCGGGACAAAAATGGTCTACTTCGAGCTTCCATTTTTCTTCGAGGTTGGTCAAGCTATCTGGGTCATCTATCCCGAATACAAAGGCGACTATGCCTGTTTCTCTGATCATTGCATTAATAGGTGGCAACGATGGATATACGTAGAGACCTACGGGTAAATTAACGGTCTCAGTCGATCATAATCTTCGTGTGCAGCGGTATCCCAAAGCGCAATATAGGCATCTCCGTGTGGGGTCTTGACTTCGGCCTCATTTGATTCGTATTTCAATGACGGCGTCCCTATCCCAATCTAACGACGGTACGTCATCGAATTAGTCAAATTTTGGGGAATGAACGTGCACCTACCCAAGGCGTCTTGCGATACAAGCTCCATATCAAGTTAGTTTTTCCTGATTCGCTGTCGCCAACCACCACCATTTTCACTTGGAGAGCATTGTCGTCTTTACTGAATTTAATTCCAGAGAGCTTGTTAGCCTTGGAACGGGTGGCCAGATTACGGATGGAACGCAGAAGATCCATGGCCAAAGGGGGATGGGGGAGATACAATAGAGCAGCAACGGGGTGGTTTTGGTAAACCACCAGGACCGAGCACGACACGAATTATACTGTAAACGACGCCAGGGCGCGAGGCGGTGTTCACGACGCCACAGCTCTGACGGCTCGGCCTCGAGGCACAGCTTCGATAGGCTTGAAGTGAAAATAGATATTTTCAGGTATGTAGACAGCTCGCGTAAGGAGTCCGTACGTAGGTAGCTCAAGGTTCAGATCGTATGGTGCAGAGTATTTGAGCAGAATACGAGTGCTAAGATGCTGATGTCTACTGACGGAAGAGACTTGGGATGCAAAGAACTTATAGCGATTTCGGGTTCGGTTTTCCGCGTGACCAAACTTTTTGAAAAAAGTGGATCGTTGGAGCCCGGACAAAAACATCGTCATATCTCGTCGAATACGAGGTATTTCGACACGATCTTTGTACCATTAGAGTCGCGCGTTCAGTGTGTACATAACGATATACATATTATTTACATACAGGAGGTTTAAATTTTCGCCCAAACTGGGCACAAAATCGCCCGTATCTCGCTAAGTACGGCCTCAGTCGACAAACGGGTCAAACAGAAAGACTTACCAGATGACGGCGAGTAGTCCGGCGAGAAAAAAACTGCCGATTGTGAGGGAGAACGAACGATCCACTGGAGGCTAGATCGGGCGGTTGCAATTTGTCGCATCACGTAACACTTTCCATCCATCCTCCCCACCATCTTGACCAACACTATTCAAGCCGAGTCACTTGTCCCGCTCACCCGCTGCTGCAGACCAACTCGATAGAGCGCAGGGTATGCGGCTCCCGCAATTTTGCCGTTGATGTAGAGCGCAAAAATTCTGCACCTTCGAGATGCCACGTCTGGTCTGTAACAGACTCTGTTGCCCTCGCTCTAGTCGCCGTATCCGCCTAAGGCAGCCCGCCGAACCGCGAAAGCTGACGTGAGCCCATATCACTCGCCGGTAATCGCGTCTCTGCCGTCACCTTAATGCAACTCAACGCAGAATCGACTTGCCACGCCCCTGCGTGGCCTAGTACTCTTCCGGGATTGCCCAGACTCACTCCGCTGCCCCTAGCTTGATTAGGTGGCCCCCCTCCCGACTTTCCCCTCACCTTGTACGATCGCTCCAGGCTGGACGGGACGGCGAAGGCACCAGGCGGCGGTACTACATGTCCCAGGTGCGTCGTCAACCGCGCTATGCGGATGCAACAGTTGACGTATAAAAATTGCACCTAATCTGTCACCGCAACCCGCGCTCGACCAACGTCCTCCCTAGATACCTCAAGATTCGTCTAGGCAACTCCGGACAGGCATGGTGTGACCTTGACCCAGCCAAACCTACCCGCTCGCTTCAACTCGCCCTCTCAACATCTACCGCTGGGGATATATGTACGCGCTCGCGCTTCAGTGTGAATACAACTCACTACGCCCGACAAGCCACGGGGCCTGATCCCTCAACTCGTTCAGAAGGCGGTTGGACGAGACGCAGTACAACCACGCCCTACGTGCCTCGCGTCTCCGTCTTTTGTTCCCTTAACCACGATCACTCGCATTCACGCGCAGATCCTGCACGTCCCCATCAACTTTTGTTAGTGTTTTTAATGCATACAAATGAAACTTTTGCCTCTCCGTCGCGTGCACAGCTAAGCATGGTGTTATAACCGGACAACCAGAGAACCTGACAGACCGGTGACTGACTGTCAGACCAGGCTGTGGCATGACAGCCAAACACTCCGTGAGCCAGCGCATTCGGAGCCGGGTCGACAGCCGGACGCTGTGAGCCGGACGGGCGCTGGTCAGTGAACCTTACTCACAAGCACTCGCTCAGTGCTCGCGAAGTACACCCAGACAGTCGCACCATGCCTCGGGCGACTTTGTAGACTTTTGTCACTCTATAGTACTTCGAAGCTAGGGGGAGTATTCCTGATGGGCCTTAGGCGTGGATCGCTCGTTCTCCCTCACAATCGGCAGTTTTTTTCTCGCCGGACTACTCGCCGTCATCTGGTAAGTCTTTCTGTTTGACCCGTTTGTCGACTGAGGCCGTACTTAGCGAGATACGGGCGATTTTGTGCCCAGTTTGGGCGAAAATTTAAACCTCCTGTATGTAAATAATATGTATATCGTTATGTACACACTGAACGCGCGACTCTAATGGTACAAAGATCGTGTCGAAATACCTCGTATTCGACGAGATATGACGATGTTTTTGTCCGGGCTCCAACGATCCACTTTTTTCAAAAAGTTTGGTCACGCGGAAAACCGAACCCGAAATCGCAATAAACAAACTGTTCAGAGAGCTGATACATGCTGATTTCTAGTCAATGGCATTGTCTGGCAAGTGTCGAAGTGTGCCGCGTTCGCGGCGATGTGATGGCGGTGCAACTCTTGAAAGTTGACTGTGGACAGCCACAAGGGTCTTTGTTAGCGCTCGCATGTCCGCCCCTGGCTACGCCTCTACCATTGGACTTCCCCCCGATGATACTTTTGAACGAATCGGCTCTTGTTATCCATTGCGTCTATATATTCATCTAGGCTCGTATCTCGGATAACAATTCTTGAACTCTCTAGGTCTGGTGGAAAAAGCCAGGGCTAATCCTTTAAGACCGCGTTGGAACCCGTACCCGGACCGTCAATGTGTAGATGTATGCGTAGCAGTGGAGTGGATAAACTGACCGGCCACTTATTAAGTACTTTAAGGACGCATGATTTGTCTAGTATTACTCTTTCGGAACAAAGGGGCCAAAACAAAAACATCCCTGAAGGGAGAGCATACTACTGTAAATGATGTTGTACCTCTGGACCGCATATCTCATTACGGAATCGAAACCTGCAGTTCGGAGCCAACAGACGCGGGCTACTTTTTTAGACTGCGTTCGTGTATTCCCCATGCCATGCTTCCGATGCGCTCCAATAGCTCCTCGATTCCAACGTATTGTTGCGCGCTGCACTCGATATAATGCCGAGCCCCTATCCGCTTCGCTAAGTCGACTCCCTATGATAGTTTATCAATATTGCGTGGCCAAATCGTGTGGTAGTTAACTAAGACCGACCAATTGAGTATCTATACAACCGTCGTTCTTGGCTCGGAGATCGCTTTTGCACCCGATGACCACTTTTGGAATCCCCGGACAAAAGTGATCTACTTCTTCTTTCCACTTCTCCTCGAGGCTCTCGAGGCTATCCGGATTATCTACAGAAAATACGAGGGCCATGATGCCTGTCTTTCTGGGTGTTTGCGTCGACACACTGTCATGAAATTTTGAACACTTATCTGTAAGAACTTACCTGTATGCTATAGGTCTTAGTCGGCCACCAAACTCATCATATACACAAGCGTCCCATAGAGAAAGCCTCGTGGTCCCTTGTGGCATCTTCACATCAGTTACGTCGACCTCGCAGCGACTACCATATGGCCCTCCTGGCTCAATCTACACCCCATGAGCACTCGTCACTGGTACCATGACAGTTGAGCAAATACTCACCCAAGGAGTCCTTTGGAGTGATGCCCGCATCAAGCTGGACTTTCCAGCTACGGCATCGCCTACAAACACGACTTTGACCTGCAGGATATTTTCTAGTTCGTCGAAGTCAAACCCAGGGACTGTGATGGTCTCAGAACGAGTAACCCATTTGCGAATTGTGCGTAAGATATTCATTGGAGATACACACTCGGAAGTCAAACTATAACAACTTGGGTGCAGAGGGGGGGGGAGAGTTCAAGCCTGAGGCAAAGCTTGACTGACCTAAAAGCACCAGTAAGGCAGTGTTCGCATCACAGACCACCTGATGCCTATTTATATACTCTGACGAGTCCTTGTTTTATAGAGTGTGCCATACATGGTTAAATCTAGGAGTAAATCGATTCCATAAAACAGATATATATAGACACAGGTTAACACGCACATCGCCTTATTCGGACAACCGTGAACCGGACATCAGAATTCAATCAGGTTACACCCGTTGTGGGCCACATCTGCTCAAGGAGAAACCTTTGAAACATAGAATTAGGGTATTCTAAGCGTCCTAAGCCTTTTGGGCTTTTATTCGAGAGATGATGGCTACGGTGTCGCGCACAAGTTCCTTTACCCAGGGCCAGGTCATTCATTATATAGTGTATCGCAGGTCAATTGACCAGTGGTACAGGCCGAATAGCACGATAACTGGAAAGCATATAGCCGGTTAGGTATCGCGTCGCTAGAACGGAACGTGAGCATCTGGATATAAACCTGAAACTTGAGCATAAAACGCACCTCGTCAACCAATATTCCTCCCTATGGCTCATCCTCACTTGGAAGTGTAACAGACAGCTCAAATCTTCGTTTGGATTTCTTGTTCTGATATAACTCCCAGGCCATGTTCGCGACGCATTCCAAGACCTCCTCAATGCCCACGTACTTTTGTGGACTGCACTCGATGTAATGCCGAGCTCCGATCCTAGTCGCTAGGCTTATCCCCTGTGGATACAACGTAAATATATTATTCAACTTTGTAGCGGTTGACTTACCGCTTCCGTGTTCACTTCTGCCGGCAGATCGCTCTTGCACCCAATAACAACGCTTGGAACTCCAAGACAACAGCGGTTGACTTCATCCAGCCATCTTTCTTGGATGCTAGATAAGCTGTCCGCGTTGTCTATCCCAAATACAAAAGCGACTATGCCCATGTCTCTAATCATTCGCGTTAACAAGAGGAGGCAAATATGGATGGTCATAAAGACTTACTTGTAGATCATCGCTCTTATTTGATCATAGTCTATATGTGCCCAAGCATCCCAAAGGTCAATGCGGACATGCCCGCGTGGGGTATCGGTTTCGACTTCGTAGTGTTCGTTGTTGGTAGACCCAAATGGTAGTGGCTCTATCCTAGTCTGTTGACGATGCAACTACAAATCAGGTAAATTTTTGGGGGTTGATGTAAACTCACGCAGGGCTCCTTGCGATGTAAGCTCCATACCAAGCTGGGTTTTCCCGCTCCATTATCGCCAACCAACACTAGCTTGGCCTGAAGAGTCCGGTCGGCTTTGTTGAACTTGATTCCGGGAGGTTCGTTGGCCTTGGTGCGGGTGACTAGATTACGGATGGCGCGTAGGAGATCCATGATAGGGGGGACATAGGTGGTAGAGCATCAGGGGCGGTGGTTTTGAGTACATATAGCCTCAGGATTGGGCGCAACTCGGTTCAGAGACGATGATAGGGGTGAGGCGGTGTATATGTCACATGTTTGATGGCTTGGTCAAGAGTCACGGTTATAATCGAGTCAAGGCATGGGAGGCGTGATCTGCAAGCAGATGAGGCTCAGATTTTTCACAGCGTGCAAGCGTGCAGAGTCCGAGTGTCGCGTCGGGAGTAGATATTTATGAGTGCCCTAAATATCCATGTATAAAGGTTTATTCGAGTCACAGAGCACAGTCGAATTGACGATGGTTAGGTCTTTCAATGCTTGGCTTGATTGATGGTTTGGTCTTGCAAGTATCAGTGTGACTGGTGTGGCAAGCTGCTCCAAGCCTCCAGGAGACGGGGACAGCCACAAGGGTCTTTGTTGACACTCACGTGACCGCGTCTGTCGCGTTGCGGACCTCCACGCTTGAT
>WSTJ01000643.1:0-20532 GCA_019623705.1 Ceratobasidium sp. 428
AGCCGTGATCACTGCCGTACTGGTGAAAGGTGTGCGTCCTGCGCGACCACTAGAAGTCATGCCGCAAGGCTCCCAGCTAGGAGAAGTTTTATGGCGACTTTTACAGCTGTGTTGGGTTTCTGAGCCTTCCGATCGTCCCAGCGCTGTGCAAGTGGGAGTTGTGGTAGGTGGCAAGGCACTACTATCTTCTTTCAAAAGATTCCGTTAACGTTTTCTACCCAGATGCAAAATATCACGCGTGATGGGCTGCTTGAGGTGGACGTACATCAGGAAAAAAGAAGTTATCTAATTCCGCCCGAATTAGTTGATTAGTTTGATTTGCCAAGGTGTCAACTAGTTCAGCCCAGATTAGTGGACCCCGCCTTCGATCAGTTCTGGGCCTGACCGATTAGCAGCGGCGTTTCATGTTGACGTCAATTAGTTCTCGGGAACTAATTTGAGCGAATTAGTTGGGTGAGAGTCAAAATCGTGGAATTAGTCGTTGAATAGTACTGGAGCAGCGCTAATATGTAATAAAAGAGGTGATTTAGCTCGTTTAGTGCTCTGTTAGTTAGAAATTAGTTATCTTTTTGTCGTTTGGGCACTGTTTTAGTTCACTGTTATTCATTTAGCGCGCAGTTATTGGGCCTTCGGCCACAGGTCACATGAATAAGATGGACAAAACAGTAATATTACGATAGGTGTATATTACATTGTAGAGGGTAACAAAAAGTAAAGCGACGAGAGCGCTGGGGAAATGGAATCGTGGCTGAGTTGCTTCCCCGGCTCCGCAGCGACCGTTGATTTATAAACCTAGAGCGCGACTGTTAGTAAAGCAGAATGTTTGTGGAGCCCGGCTAACTCACTTGGCTCGCTACGACTTTGGGTTGCTGCTATTTACATTCGGTTAGTGCAACGCCTGGTGCGCGGCAAAACTAAGGGAGCTCGGAGGCGACTGTCAGCATCGCACAAGGGGGAGGAAAATGTTAGACTCACGGTGTGCGGCAAAGCAATTGTCCAACGGCAGCGCTAACCGTAGGTTGGACAGGGGTGAACGGTGGAGGAGTGGAGGCTGCGGCGGAGGCTGCGGCCGCGACTACGGCAGAGGCACCCGACGGCGCCCGTGTGGACTGGTCGTGGTTAAGAGTGAAACACGCTAACGCCTGTGGCGCGTTAAATGGAACCGGCGCAAGGTAAGCGCCGGCTCCCGTGATGTTCAAGCACTCATGAAGTCCGACCCGTCCAGTCGGCCCTAAAGAACGAGGAGGCTGCGAACGGACTATAAGCAGTGGTTAGTACTGTTAAAAGAACTAGCCGTTCCAGCTTGTAACTAATTCGTGCCGAATTAGTTGCCTGACCACTAATCAGGGTTCCCTGCCCCCCTAATTGTCGGGCGGATTAGTTGGCTGGACCACCAATCAGATTTCTGGTTAGTTCCCCGTCTACTAATCGCGGGGAGACAGATGATGCCCAAACTAATTTGCTTGGCGTTGGCTCCGGGACCCGTCGGTTTAGTTGTTGGACAACTAATCGGGTCGTCGTGACATGCTGGGCCCGCTAATTTCACTCCTTTTAGTGGCTTCCGCTCTAAAATCTGTCGGATTAGGGGTCTGCCAGCTAAAATCTTCGATTTTCGTTTTGGCGGAGCAAATGAGCCGCTTTCTAGTGTGGGTGGCCCCTAATTCGGGCTAAATTAGACATTTTTCCCTAATTCGAACCCTGCTAGTTAGCTTAGGCTAGGTTTCGAAACCGTTTTTCTCTGACGTATGATGATATTAACATGTTATGGCTTGCACCTCCTGTTTACTGTTTCTCATCCAAGTTTTTAATCTCTATCAACCTTAGTTTATTACCTCGGGAACATTCGAAGGACCGACGAGCAAGAACACTGACCTGATATGAAACCCCACTGATAGAACGATACAAGCTACAATATAGAAACTGAACGGAGAGGAGAAATGAAAACAGGTAACAGGCGCGAGGGCGCAAAGACACTTAGTGTTACTACCCTAGAAAACCCATACTCCCTCTGATTCCTTCCCGACTCAGTCGTTAAAGCTAGATTGTACGCGTCAGATGTTCGAACCTTACCACTTTTCAAAGAATAGCCCAATAAACTACGCGTTTTACTCTAGACTTACACAAGAGATATATCCCGCATGTAGCCCATTGGAAATGTTTTGAAACAGCAGTCCATGGGATATGGATGGCGCGATACATCAGCCAAGCAGTTCCGAAGGCACTGGTATCAGCAAAACAAGATATATGCGTTCTGTTTGTCTAGCCATAATGACGATACACCTCACTTACGGGTCACCGTACCTAACCGCGCCGTCGTCGCTGGGTGTCGACAGGCTTGAAGAGCCCAGCCCGGAGCAGCAGGCGGAATTTGGGGGCCAAGATGTAAGGGAGATTCGCTGATCGGGTGAACATACCGGGCAACAGCGGTTGCAGGGCTTCTGATGGGGGTAAGCTGGCAACAGGGAAATACGAAGAATGCTTGAGATTTCTTTTTAAATTTATCAACCCGTGCTCAAAAGATTCGATGCATGGGGGTGACATAGTCGCTGGTCATTTACGATCGCTCTGGGTTTATGCGGAGCCGGGCGCCGAGCAGCGGCGTCCCCGCGGCGGATGCATTGCAAAGCGCGAGGGTGGGCGGGAACCACCTCGTGCTGCACACTAGACTTAAACGAACGTACATAAAGAAGTAACATAAAAAGACGAAAGCAAATATTTGAAGGATGAAAGCAGGCGGAATCGCCAGAGAAGAACAGCCAGTGCCAAAGCAAAGCTAAGGAAATAAGAAAAGCCGGCGACCAAAGTTCGACGAGATGAACTGAAGAACTCGAGGTGTGCAGCCGAGGAACAATGGCGCGACCGGTGCGGAGGGAGTCACCAGAGTAGGGAGGGAGCGGTGGGTAGCGCGCAAACGTTAGCACTGATGTGTTGCAAGAAGCGAAACACTCGGGACAACGGCTGCGCCGTTGTCCAGCCGAGCGCCACTCACCTAGCGCGCAAACAGGGGGAAGCCGTGCGGGTTGATAATCCAATCCTTGTGGTTTATCTGCGCGCTCGTGGGTCAGCGGACGCGAAGTGTCTGCGAACACATAAAAAATCGACCCACTTCCTCAGACCAAAAATCGAGATCCCAGTTCCTAAAAGATATCGCGCACGGCAGTGCATCTTTCAGGAGCATCGATTAGGGCTAGATGAAGGGGCTGAGAGCGAGGCGAAGGGCGAGGCGTCGGCGGGCAAGACCTGCAAGCGTGCGGTCAGTAGGAGGAATGCGAGGCAGCGCATACAGGCGGCGAAGCGCGCGGCGCTTCGACTTTTGGTGGGTCTCTCGCACGCGCGTCGCGTAGAACCCGTGAGACTACGCCAAACATGGATTTAAGCGCCGAGTGCGTACCACCACAGAATGTTCCCATGTGCTGTGAGAGAAGTAGCTTTGCGGGCGATGACTGCCGCGTTTTGATAATTAATTTCAGTCAGTGAACTTATCGGATCACCGCCGGTCAGATAGGTTTATACTTAAGATAGTAGGCGATCAATAAGGACTTTGGGCTCAGCCGGAATTCCGACTGCGAGCTCTACAAAAATATGCTAGCTAACCAAAACCACACGTTTAAACAGTCTACATCGTCTTATAAATCACTTATCGACCAATATGAACAAATGGCGCCCATCGCCCAATTGCCTTTACCCCAACCTTCTGACGTAGTTTGCCCATCGCTTTATGCAATGCCCTTGCCGTTCCAGTAGAATCCATCACCCCGTTCCCCATCAGCTCGGCGTAAACCACCTCTGCTATTTCCGGGGCATCATCGTCCATAATCGACCATATCGTTGCAATCACGCTTGGATACCCAGCTGTCAGCATCCCTGCCGCCAGGTGAGTGGCCTCATCCGGTATCCCGTGGTCGCCAGTGGCAGTTTGACACGTGGACAAGAACGCTAGACCCTTATCTTTAAAGGCACGTTTTGCAATATCTTCAAGGGTCAGTACGCCATCGTGTAGGTAGAAGGCGCTATGGCCGGGGTTCAACGGGTCCTGGATGGCGTGGCACGCAAGATGCACCCAGCTATGCTTGTCCATAGCGTCGAGTGTAGCATCGATCGTTGCCAGCGCACCGTCGAGCTGAGAGTACTCAGTGATGCTAGCGTATTTCCGGATGATATCCAGTTCATCTACGGTTTTTGGTAATGAAGGCTGCCCATGGGTTGTTGCTTGCCCAATTGCGAGCAGTCCTGCGTGCGGTCCGACGGCTTGATCAGTCTGGGAGAGCAAAGCACTCAGTGTTGGAGTATAGGATGAGACCACGAGATCAAAAGCGACGGGGGATACACCATCGTACAGTCCCGCGGCATGAAGGGGAAGGGCAGCAAGAGGTCCGGTAGCACACCAAGTCACGTGCGGAATATCTCCGAGCGACGAATGATCCTATAGCAATATCGTATCAATTATACTGCATAATGCGGCTGCTGGGACTATGCTTACCGTGAATCCTAGCGCATTAAGTACCGGGGAGACTATGTCTGACCAAAGGTCTGCAAGCGGTTGCAACGGATCGGTAGGGCATGTATCGGTGTCATAGTACTTGACACTTCGGTGCGTGTTACCGCCCTGGCGTTGGCCGACGAATGAGAGTATTTGCGCACGAATCTTGTTGAGCTTCTGGGTGGAAGTCGTTCCCAGGGGGACATGTGTGATTTTTTCATCTTGCGGAAAGATTATAAGTGCATCGCAGCGAGCCTCATGAGTGTTGATGATCACGACTGGCCCATCAGTGGTGACTCTTTTGAGTTCTTGCGACTGTCGAGGTAGCATAAATTTATCGAGACTAGGAAGCTGGCGAGCCTTGGTAAGAAGTTCATCCCACTCCGCCGCCAATCTACGATGACGTTGGGCTTCTGCCTCTAGGTCTTGATTCAGGTTCAAGTCATACTCATGCTCTGTACTGCGTGAGCTAGCAGCATCGAGCTTAGAAGCGACTTCTTTGAGTTGAATCGCCAGCTCAGGATCAGCTATAGTGACCTCACTGAATGGGTCCCGAAGCTGCAGTATCTGGTTCCATACGATGGAGCACCCCTGTTCTAGCCACTCTAGGGCGGTATCATATGATCCAATGGTTATAGCCCAGGCAACAGCTTCTGATGTAAGGTCCCTGACTTGTTGTACAATGGTATATCGCCTCTGGATGGTGTGACCGACCCACATAAGGCGCGGGAGAAGAGTGTATGCTGTCTGGTACGCCTCAAGCGGGGACTTAGAAAGTAAAAAGGCGAGTTTTGCCCACAACTTGGTACAGTGAAACTGAGCCCCTGGGTTTGTACGGCACTGTGTGGCGCAGTACCTGATGTAATAATGTGCTGACTCAAGATCTTCAGGTTGCCTAGAAAGATAGAAGCGGTTTATCAGTGCCATTACAAGACCGATAAGCTGTGCTGGCTTCATTGTGTGGCCATCCGGGGTCAGTTCGACCGCCTGTGTAAAACACATAACAGCCTTGTCTGCGGCTGCTAGGTCGCTAAGGTGCTCAGATCGGATCGACCAAGTAATTCCTAGGTTGGTTAACCGGCCCGGCTTTTGTGGGTGGTCGTCTGCAGTGAGATCAACAGCATGTTCAAGATATCCAAGTGCCTCATCGATGTCTGCTTGATTGCCAAGTTGACGAGATCGATATGAGCATGATACTCCCAGAGAATTCAAGTATGTTGGCTTGCTCTGGTTAGTATCTGAGACAAGCTGGACTGCTTGCTTCTGGACCTCGATCGCCTTATCTAAATCGTTTAAGCTACGCAACCTCCTGAACCGACATGACAGTGTAGCTCCAAGGTTGCTTAGGCGATCCGGTCTGTATGGGTCGTTTTCTGATGTGAGTTGGACCGCGCGTGCAAGACAGTCGACTGCCTTGTCTATGTCTGTCAAATCACCAAGCGCCTCATATCGGCTAGACCATGCGCTCCCAAGGTTGCTTAGACAACCTGGTTTGTTTTGATGACCGTCTGGGACGAGTTGAACTGCTCGTGAGTAGCACTCGATTGCCTTGTCTAAGTCTGTGATATCCCCGAGCCGTATGAATCGATTGAGCCATGAATTCCCAAGGTTGCTTAGACGGTATTGCTGGTTTGGAGTGCTACCCGCAAGCATCCAATGAGTGGTGTGTGCAAAATAATTGACCATTTTGTCCGTGTCCTTTAGGTTGCCAGCTTCTGCCGGTCCGACCAACCGTGAGCTCCCAAGACTGCTGTCTGGGTGACCACGCAGAATCAGGTCAATAGCCTGCGTAAAACACTCGGTCGCCTTGTTGTTGTCCGCCAGATCGCCAATTCGCTTGAATCGGTTCAGATAAGCAAATCCGAGGCTATTCAAATAACTCGGCCTGTCTGGGTGGTCGTCTGAAACGAGATGTATGGCGTGTACGTAAGACTCAATTGCTTTATTGATGTCTGACAAATCGTCAAGCCGCTCAAATCGTTTCAAGTACGAGCTTGCCAGATTCATTAGATAGAATGGCCTCTCAGTGCTATTGCTAGTAGAGCTAAGTTCTAGAGCTTGAGTATGATACTGTATGGCCTCGTCGATGTCCAGTCGATTGCCCAATTTTTCGAACCGCGAGAAAAGCAAGATTCCAAGCATAGCGAATAAACCTGACCTGTATGAAGCGTTTCCACTAGCTAGTGTCAGAGCTCGACGAAGACACTGAATTACTCCTCCAAGCATATTTAAACTGTTTGATTTCAGATATTCTGGTACCGTACGAACCGCAATGCTTGAGAGTATCTTAACCTCTTGTTCAAAACTGTTAGGCATGATGTTCAATCTGCTTCTTCTTCGTCATATAAATACTGCGCCAATGGACATACCTCAAGAGATCATCAGTGTCACGCGCCTTGTCCGAAATCATAAAGCCCAGATTCGCCAAAAAACCACTCAGACCGACGGTTCGTATATGGCTTGGGGACATCTCGTTCGACTCTGATTCTACGTTGTCACCATAGCCATTAGATTCCACTGAAGATGCGTCAGTTATTATGTTTGCTCGTGGCACGGACGGACTCACATGGTGTCTTCGGATCATATGTATCCGCTGTGGAACCACTTTCATTAGGTATGACTTCACTGCTTCAATGAGCTTTAGAGTCGCTTCACGGGCGCTTGTCCTTCACCAATACAGGACTGATAACGCACCTTCTGACCTCGCTCATAATGGCTCGTGCAAAATTAGAGGGGCCTGAATCACCACGGGGTGTTCTTGATCCTGCTTTTTGTATCCGTCTGGTTTGTTTATCTATATTTACGGTATTGCATCGAGGGGCTAGAATCCCCACGGCTATTGTGCCGCTCGGGTGGCTCTGTACTAGACACTTTCGCATGGATGATTCGTTTCCTTTGTACAGCCCTCATGGGCAATCAAGCGAAAGTGCGAAGAACTTACATAACCCCTTGCAGCTTCGGGTTCTCCAAGGAATACTTACCTCTTACGGAAAATTGATGATCCAGCCCTCTTATCATGTCAGTATAACACACAGGCGCGCTGTTACATCAACGTGTGGGTGTTTAGAGCGGGCTAAACGTGATTGATCATCTTTGGACGAACTGCTCATCGTTGTTACTTATGGCGTCGCGGTTATGGCTCACTTTAGGAGCCGTCTTGGTGGTACAGTATCGAAGTGTGATAAGATACTATGACAGACCCATTTCTCGCCAGGTCAAAATCAGACCCCTTTCTCGCCAATCTCCCATTTTCCCGACGTCCGGCAATCAGTGAATTTTGGTTAAATGCAAGTGGGTGCAAAACGCTCCAGCATCGTCTTTGCGCAACTTTTACTCTGAATATTTCTGGGGAGGCCGAGTTATTGAGCATACAATCTGGAAAATTGCAGGTGAGCTGAGCATCAGCAAAACTCGGGACGCTCAGGACCAGTAGACAAAGTTCAAAGGCTACGTCTAGTTTTTGAGGCAGAGACCCTTAAACATACGCCTTACTCTTATCTTACTATCCAACTCCGTTGTACTTAGTTGGCGAAGAGCAATAGGCGGCTTGGTCGCAAAAATCCGACTACTCGCCAGCTATATGCGACGGAAACATCGCCGGACAGAGATTGTCTGGTCCAAATCGATTTAGACGTGTGTCCGCCATCGCTGCGACTGGCTAGTTGCTGCACAGCCGATCACGTCCGATACGGGCTGGCAGCTTCAGGACTTGGCGAGAAATGGGGGTCTGAGACCCATCGAATTGTTTGAGCTAATGTGTACGCAGCTCGTGTCCAAGATATTTCAGGCTTTGTCAGTTGACAGACGAGATGCGCAAATAGCTTTCTGCTCGGTTCGTTCACTTGAAAGCGCTGTTTTGGTGGACTTGTCTATGAAGCACTGAAAACTGGCGAAAAATGGGTCTGTCTAGTAATGTAATTTACAGAGCAACCAGCCTACTTAATACAACAGAGAGAAGTTACAGTTATTCACCATATACATCTGTCTCCAGTAGTCAAATACAAACTGATTAACGCACGGCAAAGTGTGAAAAACATGCTTGTTGTTATATATTTCTGGCAGACCACATATGCAAAATTAGGTGCGCCTGGCACGTATCAATCTCCTCAATCTCCTGCGTCAGCTTCTCATGAACAAGCTCTTTGGCTTACGTTTCATCTACCCCCCCAGTGTGCAAGAGGGCGTTAGCGGACAGAACCCGCCCCGTGAAAAAAGTAGCTCATATACGTATAGGATTTCTGAGACGTACATATAACCCAATGCAAAATGCATACATACGCAAAAGATTTGGCGCTCTTTCAAGAAATTCGGATTTCAACATTTCCCCGTTCAACGCGGTAATAGCCCATGAGGCTTGTAACTAATCATTCAATATTGCTGCCTGTAAGGGCTGGGAGTGCGACACCTAGGTCCGCTTTTGGGATTAAAGCCAGGAGACCATCGATGATCTGATTCTTATCCGCCAACTGGCGCATGAGAAATTCGCGCTTACTATGATCAAACCTAGTGTTAGCCTCTCGAGTTTAACAAAGAATGGAGACGCACTTGGGTGGCCCTCCCCGCTTCCTCCCCTCAACAATACAGTACGGCGTGTTCAATTTCGCACATCGCTGGCAGACATTTTGGCCCGCTTCAAATACGCATTTTATCTGGATAAGTCAGAATCATGGTTGATGCGGGCAGGAAGTTCGGGGTGGGAGCAAGGTAAGGTGTGAACCAAGCATCGTCGGGACGTCCGGCGGGGTAAGGGAGACGAGGCAAGAGGAATACCCAGGACAAACCACGAGATGGCACAAAAGGCACGATGTCATCATAACCATTTCGTGATGGGTTCCATCACAAAACGTGAATGAAAACACGAAGCGTTGAGTCGTCTCTCTTAACATAGGTCGAATAAGCTCACAAGACGAACCTTGAGACGTTTACACCAGGTGCATGCTCCGGGTCTAGATAATCGGGATATCAGAAATGTTAGTTGAAATGAAATTTTCGTCACTCTGCCTACAAAGAAAATGATGAAAACTAAAAGAGAATAAATCAAACACACCCTATTATCCTCATCACATGCACCCCTATCACACTCCAACACAAGCTACTACATCCCATACAAATCGGGTTCAATCCCACCACATCACGGTCGAGCCAATGGAAGCAGAGGGCGCTCAATAAGCCCAAACTCAGGGAGGATGATGACAGCGAGTAGGATTATCAGAATCGCCAGAGCACGATCCCACGACAGAAGGCGGCAACGCAGGCGTGGGCGCTCAGCCAGCCTCGTGAAACCACAAGGCGTATAGAACGTGAAATATAACATGTAGTGGGCGGGAGATGGTATTCTTTCCTCTCAATTCGACCTTGCCGTGCCAGAAGAACGAAAATAGCTTAAAACTCACATTCTCCTAACAGCGCCCTGCTGTATCCCACCGGCTCTCTTATATGTATACCCACCTCCATCCTCCTCACTCTCACTCCCACTCCCGTCCTCCATCGCCGTAGGACCACGTTTATTCGGTCTAGGAGGAACTAACAGTCCGCTTTGTGAAGGTGTATGCTGGTACTGAGTTATATCTCCTTCTCCGATAGACTCGGATAGACCTGCAGCGATGGGCCCGACAGGTGCGGTGGGAGGCGGGATCGAATGGAGTGTGTCGTCTAGCTCGGCGCTGGCCGGTCCAAGTTCGATGGGTGTGCGTGGAGGGCCGTCGGTCTCATCGTTATTCTTCTACTGGCCACTACATCAACGCCATCCTCTCGAAAACCAAAACCTCAACTCACCTGCTCCCTCGCGTTCGTATTCGGCGCGCTCCCTCCAAAATTGACCACACCCTTATCAGGTGTCGTCGGCGGGGGCGCGGACGACGATTCAGTCCGTACTCTTGGATGATGTACAGCAGCTGTATCAATCGAGCCAGTAGTGGGAGGACAGTTTAGTCGGGTTGATTCAATCCAGGCGAGGACGTCTCTATCAGCCGCGCGTTCGGGCGCGTTGGATGATTGCTGTGGGATGGAGATGTTGGGTAGAAGGTTGATTGGGGAGCGCATTGCGGAGTCAGGGATCTAATGTCAGGAATGAGTACTGTGAATGTTATGAGTCTTGGGGCCTACTTGACGCAAAAGTGAATCAACAATCTTATCCTTTTCCGCCAACTCGCGCATGAGAAGTTCGCGTTTACTATGGATCATACTCGTCATCAGCCAACTTGTCTCTAGTGGATTCGGATATAAACGCACGTAGGTTCCTGCTTCTGCTTCTTCTCTTCAACAACGCACGTCTTGTCCGAATTCGCACATCGCTGGCACACGTTCTGACCTTCTCCAAACACGCATCTCATCTGAATGATCGGGGTCGCATTCAGGTTATGGGTGGGACGTGAGGCGGAAGGGAAATATGAGCCGGGTATTGTCAGGCCGCCGGGCGGGCAGGCGAGATGATGAGCGTAAGACAAAAGACAAAGTCATCACGACACGATGCCGTGATGATCATGCCATGGCATATGCCCACCACCGTAATGTCGAAACACCGATCAAGAGTTATTACGCCACGGGGATCGAACCGGACCAAATTGGGGGGAGAATGTGGGACCAAATTGCAAGTAGGAGGGCCAGACCGATATCGTCGATGGTCGGATTAGAAGCAGGAGATATTAACAAGTCGAGTCCGTGAGCATCGATGAATAGTTGAAGGCCAGAAAGACAAACCTTGAGAAGTCTACAACGGGTACATGCTCCGGGCCTAGACAAACAAAAGGTTAGGAACATTTATCACAATTAGAGGACCGAACCCAGAAACACGGAGATAACGATAAAGATAAAGATAAAACGCTCGTGATAACAGCGCCTCCAAACCCAGCTCATCCCCATTGAGAGCTGTCAGAGATTTTCCCAAATCCAGCTTGATACCATCACATCAGACGATCCAACTGAAGCCGAGTGGCGCTCAACAAGATCAGACCCACGGTATGAACCGTCGGTAGTGATGGCGGGTAGCAAGTTGAAAGCATCAGAGACATAGGTTGAAGGCAAAGTCAATTGGGGAGCTGGCCGAGATGGTCTCGGGTCGGCCTCGTGGGGCCGCAGCGCATATGAGCAAGGAGGAAGATATAGTGGAACGGGAGAGGTGATCGCTCAGCTCTCCCCTCGACAAGACCCCAAAAGCGAAAACTAGAAGACTCACGGCCTCTTGACAGCAGCCTGTTGTCCATGCCCAACTCCTCCGTCCTCCCTCCTCTCACTCTCACTCGCACTCTCACTCTGACCATCTCCACTCTGTGAATGCGTATGCTGCTGTAGACCGATCATGGCCCGCTGATCGTTTGGTGCAGACGATATTTGGCACCACAGAGGTGAGTGTTAGGTTTCTCGGATAGGCGCTACATGGCCAGTTGGTGGGTCGAGACTCTGTTAGGAACATTCGGTGACGTTATGCGCTCGGCGCTTGATTATAACTCGGTGATCACCCAGAGTCCTCTTGCGAGACCGGAAGCATTCATCACGGCTATTCCACAAGTAAATAAAACTAGAAGCGGCCCTCGTCGGGCCAGAGACCTTGCTAGTGTCTGCTGTCATCTACTAACACGAAAAATTGACCGCATATATCAAGATATAAGTAAGTAATCAAAGAAAAGATGCACTATGATTGCATGAAACTGCAGAGGCTGTTCAACTGGGTGAATCATCTAATGCCCTTGCGCACACACCGCAGAGGGCGCCAACGGCGCCCTCTGCGGCGCATGCGCATTGAATCACTGTTCCACGGCAACGCTCCAAAAGTTGGGGCGCTATTAGTATATAAAGGATTAATTAATGCGAAGCCGAAAACGACCGTTTTCAGGGTCTTCTCCACCATTTAGTTAATTGAATCCTGTCCTAAATTCGATAAAGTGCCCGGTGGAGCCAAGAATGCAATGATGTCATACCAAAACTGATGGAGCAAAATTTAGGGTCTTGACATGATGCTCCATATTTTGGTATGACTAAACGACCGTTTTTAGTATGAACTAGGGCAGATAAATGGTCTTTGGGGGCTTTACCAACTTTTGGGGTGTATTTGTCACACAGTGAATATCTCCACCAAATGGGATCCAAGATCTTGAAGGCGATTGATACAAATATTAACTATGCTAATGGAAACTATATCCTTCTTGCAGATAAACTGCCTGCACAGCACCCTCAAAACTCGAGAGATGAGCAAAAACCTTCAGCCGGCAGTGAGTTTGACAAGAACTATAGAAACATAGGTATATGTGAGCATATACTTAGATAAAGGCGTTCAATTCACGCAATATAGTGGCTAAATGTATTAGCTGCTAGTTAGCAAATCGTTAAAGCCCAGTCAATAGGGAGCTTTCTGGGTTAGAGGCCATCATCCCTGAGCGTTAGCAAAGGGGAAAATAAACTCCTCACACAAGAGTAGCCAGTATAAGCAAGGCTTTCTAATTTCACCGTCTAGGTCACCCTCAGTATGATATCTCTTTGCTTCTGTTTTGACTAGGCCTAACGGAATTTCAGCCTCGAACTAGTACAGTATTCGTTACGCAAGACGAAAGTCTCAACTCGTATTGGTCTATCGATATGCCTTTATTCTCGAATGTTTGAATACGAGCGGCTACGATATAGAGGTGAGTGCTTTGTGATTGTAACACAACCGTGTAAACAACAAAAAAGGTGTGAATCAAGTACGGGATTCAACCACTGCAGACCTCTGGAGACCTGACTAGGAAACTGGCACGTGATGAGACAACTTTTGTCTAGCTCATTTCGAGGCGTCAAAAAGCTGACTAATCATGAGGGTGGTGTGACCTTGCAGTAGCAAGGTGATGTTATACACTCTCCACTCCTCTCAGCCCATTGCTGCGGATCCAATGAGCGGGTTACAGCAATGTCCATACGAAATACTACAGTGTTCAATACTACTGAGGAGGATTGAAAGTATGCTCAATTGAATCGCAGCGCATACATGGTGCAAATTTCCATCTGTGGTATGCGTCAGGAAAAACCTGGTTATCAATTTCACCAATCCGGATAGGTCACATCTGGGATTTAGCAGTTTAACAAATCAGGTTCGGTTACAGGATCAAGAGCTGCCGCGTAGCATCAATGTATTTAAGAAAATACCAAGGGTGATGGACTGGTGGTAATTTACTACACAGACTGGTACACGGCACGGTCAGTTACGAAAGAGAGACAGGGCGTCAAGAGGTCGGCGCGTTGACAAGCGATACGGAAGCCAGGCCACGGCGAGAAGCTCCTGTGGCCGATGATGCATAAGCTCGAGCGCCGGCGATGGTGCGTTAGTTGGGTTACTAGACGTGATAGCGGATGAGCGACTCATTAGACGTCCAAGCCGGCGCCAAGGGCACTAGTACTGGAGGGAGATCAGTCACTGCCAGAGGCAGACAGGGGAAATAAGCGCGAGTGAACCGGTGCACCTAAGATGTTGAAAGGGGAACAACAGAGGGCGAAATGATGATTTTCGATTTTCGACACATCCGGGTGGTCAAGAGGGGGTTCTTCCTAAGTTACATCGAAGAACGCGGCAGTGTGCGCCTCCGTGGCAAGCTAAGACGCACAGCCTATAGCTTATCGATGTGTAAAGAAGCTAGGCTTTAAGTTCATTGTTCTCATTAGATCCTTCTAGCAGACCACATATGCAGTATCATCACGCCCGCTACTTATCTACGTCTGCAAGCTCCTGCATCAGCTTTTCAACAAACTCTTTGGCTTGCCTTTCACCCATACCCCTCAGTAATATCACCGGCAGTACCGACCGTGCGTGATGATAGGCCCATAAGCGGACCAGACTGCCCACGATTCTTTGACCTTCATCAGATGGCCAAGCACCGAGCGATACAGGCACTGCATGAAGGTTGATCCCATAGAATCCCCAAACGGCACAGAAACCGCAAGGTACTTTATCGGATATAGAGTGCAAGTTTGCGTCAGGTGGGATGTTGCCCCACAACGGGTGACTGGGCTCGAGGCGAGCGGTCATGTCCTTCCAAGCGGTGACGTCGGCGCCTTCTACCTCACACGCATTGACGTCAGGAAAAACCTCCCCTTGCATTAAGATCTGGGGTTTCAATTCACCCAAATTTAGGCCATTTAGCAAATTTAGCTAAATTTAGCTAAATTGACCTAAATTCCATAAATCTGGTGCCAGAAGCCACCAGACATGCCCTAAGCCCTCCCAGCATACACTAGTAGGCCAAAAACGTGTTTTGGGACAGATCTGGCACAATTGGAAATTTCTAAATCCATGGTAAATTTACCTAAATTTACCTAAATTGAGGACCCCCCCAGGCAAATTTAGGTAAATTTGGCCACACGAAAAGGGGGGGGTCGTTAAAGTTCTAAATCCCTAAATTTAGCTAAATTTAGCTCAGTTTGGCTGAAACTGAACACCCCATTTTTCCTGACGGAGGAGATATTGAGTGCATTGAGCCACATAAGTGGCTGAACGAAGAAGAACCAGAGGGTACGTATCTAAAATCACAAGGAAAGCACATCAGCCTGAGGATGCGAACTGCTTGTTTTCAACGGCTACCTTCATACGACTGGACTGGGAGCTCGGTGATTAGCAGGAAGCCATTTGGTTTAAGTACACGGTGCAACTCCCGCAGTAGAAAGTTGAAACTCTTTGTCTAGAACATAGCTGGGTTCTAAGTCAGTAGACAGGCAACCAGCATTTGAGTCTTCATCTCATGAGTTGATTCACATACCGCATAGACGCCTTGTCTCAGATGAACTAAGTCGAAGCTAGCATATTGCTCCATAATTCCCGCATAGAAATTATACACCTGGTAGCTAATTCTCGCATGCGGGATATGAGGTACGAGCGGTTTGGTGTCGAGAGAGGTAAATCGAGCAGTAGAGTATGTACCAGCCATCTCGCTCACCCTAAGACGGCCATGACCAAAGTGAAGGTTGAACGCTGATCATGACATACCATGTACCACTATTAGTCTCCATATCAAGCACTCTCGCTCCAGTACCTCGATCATATACGCCCCCTCTTCGGAGCATATCGTTCACTGGGGCCGGTACATTCATTCCGTCACGACAAAGGCGAACAATAACATGCAGGAGCATGTCGAGCCGGTCGGCGGTTGCGTCGGTTGGGAAAAGGAGCGGAACGTTCTCGTCGGCGGGGAAGGTATAGCCAAAGACAGAGCGGAAATAGTCTGCATATGTGTTTGCAGTTAGTCAATGAACACATTCAGCCCGAGCTACGCCAAATGAGATGAGTGATACAAATCGGGAATGCTAAGAACACGAGGTGCAATCCTGAAGATAATCCTATACACCGTGGCAGTGCGAAAGCCGACGTACCAGCCACCTCCCTACTCACGAGGGTACTTATAGTGTGACTACTGCTAGAATCCGAGAATATGAACCCGTCCGAGTCTGAAGTATGTTCGGTTGATATGTCCGATAGGCCACCGGTCTCTCCAGCATTGTACGTGATGGGATAAGTTGAGTTTTGATCGTCGTTGATAGGTAGCATAACCACGGTGTATTGAGTGTAGAACGTGAATGAAAACGCGCTACGGCATATTTATAGACCACTTGCCACGGAACAGAACGCCAACATCGAATCGCCCTCAACCCATAGACTCAATCCACTAATACCAAAACGTGGCGCGGGGTTGATTGAACTAAATAGATTATAGCAGTTTAATCAAAATTGGTGGTAACAGCTGAGTAGATCCCGGCACCGCCGATTCCCGAGCCACCACATGACCCAGCGGTGCCGTAATCCGCAATGTGATATTGGGTGACTCCCCGTGGCGGTGAGATGGCCAGTTGGTCAGATAAATGCTGGTCAGTGACCCAGATGTAATGATGTTCCACGGAAACCAGGCTCACCCGATCAAAATCGAGTCGAGGGGGTCTGGTCAGATTTTCCCATCTGACCACGGCTGACCGTGTCTGACCATCTGTGGAAGGGGGGGTACCCCCTCCACAGATGGCCAGATGGTAGCCAGACACTCAGGGTCTACTTCTGAATGACTCCTACCCACCTTGCTTCACGTTTGTGCTTCGCAAACTGCCTAATTTTGACGCATATATGTACTGACAAGTGAGCCAGATCTTCAAAGTCATCAAACTAATCGTTGTATGAACCAAATACGTTTAAATTATCGATAGGATCCCTCAACTTATCTTAGGTGATGTCTGTGAACCTAAGAGCAATAGAAACGAAACAACTTATCGGTGATGTTGGGGCAAACAACATCCCCGGCTACTTTGAGAAGGTTTTACACATTTTCAAGTATCAAGTATGTCCAGGATGCTGAAAACGTGACGTCGTTGAAGGTATCGCAAGCTGTAATTCTGACCAAGGTCTGACCAAGATCTCGCCTGCGGGAAACCCATCATACAGGGATGGGCCAGATTACGGGTCGGAAGCAGGTATCCGAAATCTGACCAACTGTCCATCTCACCGCCGCGGGGAGTCACCCATTGTATTATTCCCGAGTCTTATCGCCGATCCTGGAATAGGTTGGTATAAGTCAAAGATATCCGTGTGTGATTTAAACTAACACATGGCGAGGCTAGGGCTCATATATCATATATCATGCTATGTTTGGCTATAATCAACTCGATATTCTTAGTGGAAATCTAGCAGCTACGGTTTGTAAGCTTGGAATGACCATTCCAGGATTGAGTTGCATCCAAAAGTCTACTCACTGGCCTCAATGTTTTGGGGATTTCGTAAAAAAGACATGAGGAGTATTCTCATGCGTAATTGTACTACATCCAAGCTGCTTTGTTATCCACTTTCCTTCTTTCACCGATACACAAGAACGGCTATGTGCTACATCAAATGCATGACAGCGTTTCCCTATTCCATTGTGAGGTTTAACTATGCGCCCCAGATGGGTAGCGCGCGAAAAAAAAATTAGAGCAGGATACGGTTTTTACATTGAACTATAGTAGAATCGAAGTACTGAATAAGTGCGTCGAGTAGAATAAGCATATAGTCACCGCCCGACTATATAATTTACCTATCTAGTCCCTCGGCTGTGGTCTTCTAGATCTTCCTCCTGCTCTCCTCAGGTGGCAGAAATTTGACGGTGAACCAAGTCAGTAAAACGATGCGGTGGATATGATGGAAGCCCTGTCTAAACGCTCCCAAAGAGATGTACAGCTCGCACATGGTTCTTCAATATAGCGACCTGAAAGCGCCTACTTCGCAGCCAAGAAGGGAAAATATAGTGGTAACTCGGAAAAATATCAACCGCTTTTAGCAGTGCAATGTATGCGTTACTAGAGCCTAGTTAGCGCCCATGACAAAGTTTCAAATGCGTGTTTCTCGTTATATCTTTCTGGCAGACCACATATGTAATAGTAGGTGCGCGCGATACTTATCTGCGTCCGTGATTTCCTGCAGCAGCTTTTCAACAAACCGCTTGGCCTGATCTTCATCCACCCCCGTTAACACTATGACTGGCAGTAACGACGCCGAGTGATGAAAGGCCCACAAGCGAATCAGGCCTCCTATGATCTTTTGGCGCTCATCTGATGGCCAAGCGCCGTACGGTACAGGTACTTGATGAAGGTAAATGCTGTAAAATCCTCGGACAGTGTGGTCGTCGTACGTTTCTTTGTCGGGTGATGGGTGTTGGCCCAGTACGTTTGGCTTGACATTACCCCATAACTGATGGCTCGGTTCGAGACGAGCGTTCATATCTTGCCAAGCGGTAGTATCTGCACCTTCAGCCTTGCAGGCATCAAGGACAAATTGAATCCCTTGAGCCATATGGACTCCAGAATGGAAAGGAACCGGTGGGTTGCCTGATATCAATGGAGATACACGGATTAGCGTTGCGATGTGGGCTGAATATTCGCCAACCACTACCTTCATACGTTTGGATTGGGAGCTCGGTGATCAACAAGAACCCGTTTGGTTTAAGCACGCGATGTAGCTCCCGGAGTAGTGAGTTGAAGTCTTTTGTCTGCAAGGTAACCGAATCACATTTCAGCACTTGTGGAGTCTGGATTTGGGGTTTCACCCGATGCGCCAGCCTACTTACAGCATACACGCCTTGTCTTAGATGTACGAGATCAAACGTGGCGTCTTGTTCCATAATTCCTGCATAGAAGTTATACACCTGGTAGCTGATCCTCGCATAGGGCTTATGAGGGACGAGTGGTTTGGTGTCGAGCGAGATAAACTTTGGAGTCGAATATATGCTAGCCATCTCGCCTACCCTAAACGACTGTCACCGGAATGAAAGCGCCGAGGTGTTAACAGCAACTTACCATGTACCACTATTGGTGACCATATCGAGTACTCTTGCTCCAGTACCTCTGCCATCTACACCTCCTTTCCGTAGCATCTCGTCTACTGGAGCCGGAACGTTCATCCCGTCTCGACAAAGGCGAACAATCAGGTGCATGATCACGTCGAGGCGGTCGGCGGTCGTGTCGGTTGGGAAAAGGAGCGGAACGTTCTCGTCGGCGGGGAAGGTATAGCCAAAGACCGAGCGGAAATAGTCTGCGGGTGAATTTAGGGTTAGTCACCGAGCTCATTCAGTGCGGTCTAGGCCAAATGAGACGAGCGACACGAATCGGGGATGCGAGCACGAGGTATGTGGTGATCAAGAATCTCGCATAGCATGGCGGAGAACGGTGGGGAACCAGACGTACCGGCTACCTCCGTGCTCTGCAACGTACTCATTGTGTGAATACTTCCGGAATCGGAAAACATAAAACCATCCGAGTCTGAAGTATGCTCTGTTGACATGTCCGACAAACTGCCAGCCTCGCTAGCGTAGTAGACGATGGGATCGGTTGGGGTGCTTCGATCATCATCGATAGGCAGCATGGAGGTGTGTTGAGTGAAGAACGTGAAAGAAAACACGCCGTAACATATTTATAGGACGATCCGGCCACGGGCATGAACGGTTAAGACCGGGCCGCCCTTGGCCCACAGGCTCGATCCCACAGGTATCACAACGTAAGGCGGGCCTATTGAATTGAACGATAATTTGGTCATAATCGGTGGCGCAAAGTTGTGCAGATCCTGGTGTCGATCTGGTCCCGAAAGAACACATGACCCCAGAAATGTCTTGTGTAATATGATATTGGATTATGAGTCCCGAGTCTGATCCCCGAGTGGTAGGGTAGGTCTATACTTGCTTTGTAAAACGTGCATAGGCGTTGTAGATAGGAGATTTCACCAAGGCATTCGAGTTGATTTAACACTAAGTTTCACCTCGGCGAAAGGCTAAAGCAGCAAAATTTAGAGGGTTCTTCCACTGTCAAACTTGCAAGAGGCGGGTCTTGATCGGAGGTCTCAGTTTCACGATTTATTTGATATAGGGGTGTCGTGGCGTGATAAACTTCGTCTATTGTGAGCAGACACAAGTGTGTATGTACGCACGTGACTTTATTGTGGAGGGCCGGCCTAAGCGCGTCGATCTCCGATTTGAAACAAGCGATCTTGACGGGCATTGACACCGTTACCAACACCATCACCACCACCACCACCACCATGTCGTCGTCAGTGGTGAGTGCAACTCAGCAAACTTCTACTTGAGCTCGAGATTCTCGAACTGATATTTTATTTTAGAACTCCCCCCTGACTCGAGCGCCAACTTCTGAAGATTCTGCCGTGGCGACACCTAAATCTTCGACTACAGACCTCCCAGATGTTGGCGCTGTGCAGCTAGACACCCCTATTGAGGACGAGGAAGCCGCTAGGCGTATGGCTCGTCTCAACTTCTTGCTTGAAAAATCGTCTCTCTACGCCAAGATCCTAGCGACCCGAATAAATGAGCAACAGACCGACTCGGCTATCAAGGCCGCTAAAAAAGCTGCTCAGCCCGAAAAAACTACTACCACAACAGCAAAAACCCGGAAAAGGGCTCGTCAGTCGGATAGTTATGACATTGCGGAGCACATCGACTCGGGTGCCCTGGAAAAAGCTGCGAAAAGAGCAAAGGGGGATAAGGTGACGGCGGTCCCTGCGGCGGAGGAGCCGGCGAAACATGCTATGGAGCAACCTGCATTGATTACCGGGGCTACGCTGAAGGATTACCAGCTCG
>WSTJ01000644.1:0-20521 GCA_019623705.1 Ceratobasidium sp. 428
CCCGTTCAGTCCCGTTCAGTCCCGGCCCCCAAACGCGTGACCGAGGGGTGGGACTAACCATAGTGATCCCCGGTGCCGTCTGCAGGGCACGGTTGTACTCTACCTAAATACATATCCAGCGGTCTCCATGGTTGTCGCAATTAGTAGCGGAATAAGGTATCCGCATCTTCCCCGAATCGCCCGTCCAAAATGCACTAGGAGTGTGAGTCCAAATAGTACCGTGAAAAGGATGGCGGCAAATCGACTTGCGTCGTAAGGGAAGTTGGTAGAATCGTCTGAGTAGGCAGAAGGCAATTCAATTCGAGATGCCAAATATCTTTTACACAAATCCCACTCACTAGACATCGTGAATCAAACGGAACGAGTGTGCAGCACATAAGCCAAGCCAAAGTCTAGTATTTATTCATAGCGAAGAGTGCTGATGCATGCTACGCCTGAGTTCTCTGAGACTGCGGCGGACAAGGCATGTATGATGCGTAACCAGTCTTAAGCAGGCGAACACAGCCTAAGTCTCTCGCAGTCAGATCGCAGCGTCGTCAGAGGACACGGTCGAGCTTTATTATGCAAAGTCATCGCCTCAGTCGTGGATCTTAACAAGGTGAACTCGGGCTGGTGGGTCGTGGACACGCGGTCATGTGACTGCAAGCGGTGTGCGGGTCAACTCTGGGTATCAAACGTTTGATAAGGCAGTGTTATACAATACAGTATACGATCAATATGCTCGCCAAAGAAAATAACTTAACAGAACAGCACGCAGCAGAGTCTATTTATACCCCCCAAACTACTCTATCAGCGCAGCTCGAGGGTCTGCCCCCATTGCAGCACGCATGTTAACTACCCCACCCGTCACGCTGCTATACTCATGACCAACAAAGAATGCAGAGTGAGAGAGAACGCTTTGCTCAAGTACTGCAAGCACATCTGTCAGCATGATTGCCCATCCAAACGTCTGTCGGTCTTCCAAAGTCAGAAGGTCGTCGATCAAGATGGCCCCGTTTTCACGGAAGTACTTCTTGTTTTGGTCAGTGCGAGCATCGGTAGCTAAATAGAACCTAGCTCGGAGGGTAAGAGGATGTTTGTTGTGCCAACGGAGAGTTATGGGCTTACGGATCTTTCTCTTTCGGAGGTTCGCGGTTGAATACTTCGAATTCAGGTTTGATTCCAGGTACTTCGTATGTCTGAAACTGGCGCTCCTTGTGAAGCTGTTCAAGAATGCCTCGCCCTGTATCCAAGCGTCGTTTGAGCCGAGCAAAATGCGCCCAAATGTTCCATTCAGATGTCCATCCCATGCGAAGAACTTAGGGTATTTCGGACGGCACGGGCCCTTCAGCTTACGTTCATACTGTACAAGTGAAAGGTTACTCACAATCTCCGCGGCGCATGTGCGCACCCATCCACATACGACCCTCTACACGAGCTTCTAAGCGAGAGTGTATTTTGAGTGCGAGGCTGTGAAACGCTTCCAACGGGCGTAGGTCGAATAGAACAGTTCGCGCAAAGGCATCGCGTGGGGGCATGCTCGTGAACAGAAGGGAGCCCTGAAACAAAAAGGTGTACCCGAAGCGCATGCATAATATTAGTAAGCTATATTGTCGGTCGTACACAGTAATGCAGGGCAAAGACTGGCGTTGTAATATTAAGAAAGTGCTTACAGGTTTCCTATCAAGGTGAACCTCTCCTTCGAGTAAAAGGACCTCAGTATTGACCCAATCGTAATCATCAACTAGCCCCCGTAGCTGAGAACGGGGCGCAACTTGAAGCATATGATCTACAACACTTTTCATCCAATCTTTGCCATGCCTGTTCATTTCAAACAATCAGCTGAAACACAAACCAAATCACTGAAAGGAACGTACGAGCCACGAAATGTGTGCAGTACTGCCCAACCATTCTCCTCTAACGTTTGCTCGACATCTATATCCGTCAAGTTCATCCTACTGGACAGTACCTCCTTGGCGTCAGCCATGGGCATCGCGGCACGCTCTTTCCCTAAGCGCTCCAGTAACAGCTGTGACAACTCGGAAGTTTCGTTCCCTTTGGCAACTCCGGGTGGCAAACGGTCAACGCGCACTATGGGTTTGGGGTCGAAGTCGCCATTAGAGATAACATACAAGGATACTCGGGGCTCAGTCTTGTGATAGTTCACGGGATGCCAATGTCCAGTTGACCACTCTAAACTTGTAGACAGGTTGTGAAGGAGAAGATATTCTTCGACCGTAACGATAGGATGCGTCTTCCTGAGATGTGTGAGGTCAAGCATAATCTGAACCCCAGGACTTCAGTCCGGTTTCAAACGCGTCGCGCAGAGCTTTTGGCTTACACCTATTGGTACTTTGAATCCCATTTGTTGTTGGATTGGATCATTGCGCCACTCATCCGAGTTGAGCGCGTCGCCACGATTAACCATAGTCGCAAACCCGGCACACGCGTATCTGGTATGATGGGGCACGGCTTGTATCAGTGATTTATTCTTTTTTAACATAGCGATAAACGGATACATTTCAAACTCGCATGCTCGGGCGTAGACAAATGACGGTACCACGAGGGTTCTATTCAGCAAGCTTGCGTGCAAAAGTCCCGTCTCAATGATAAATCTCATCTAGTATATGTGGTTGAAACATCAGTTCCAAGGTGATATTTCAACAAGACTCACGTTGTTCCAGCCTAAATTCAAGCTATAGTCTCGGGCATAGTACCCTTTTGTACGCCCAACCATTTCTCGGACTTTATCAAGTGGCCATTTATCTTCTTCTGCCTTCTCTTTTGTGGTGTTTTTGGCGCTCGAAGGAACGATAATCGAAGGGGCGGAAAGAGGCGGCTTAGTTCTACAAGACTCAGTTTCTAGAGTTGAGACATTGTTGTTGCCAGACGTGGCAGTAAAGCCCCAGACCACCGATTGGAGAACGATGCCCGTTAGAACAGCTATTGCAAAAAACTTGCCACACCACCATCGGCTTGACTGGCTGTTGGCGAAAAAGTAGTTTTGGTGGGTCTGGCGGTTGTCTAGACCAAGACTATCACTGTCGTCAACCTCCAGGTGCGAGAGGAGCGGCGCGTCCACCTCGCCTTGTTGCTCAAGACGCTGATATCCGGGAGCCATTAGGCAAAAACAAACAAAGTACCCTTCAATGTGCTAGCACGCGCGTTTAGCAGTTCTATGAGGGAAGGGTGGGTAACGGGTGTGTTGGGTTGTCGAGCGCTGCCATGGTATTTTTAGAGAGGGTAAGGCGTCAAAGAAGTGACAAGCTGTGTTTGATGCGTGGCAGTTGTGTGGCCTGAAGCCCGGCCCCGACGTCGAATGGATCATTTATTTTCAGCAATTCACCCGCTTGTCACAGGTCACAACACGTCATGGTATTTGATCGGAGTGTGATCGGAGTCCTCGGCCAGAAGCTCACAAAGTCACGTGGTATCACGATTTTATTTAACAACCCGAGAACGTTCAAAGCGTAAAAAATAAAGGCACCATGCCAAGATCTACCCCTACAACAATAACAAAAATCTACTATACGAGACACCCAATCAATCAATCAATCAATGCAGCTCGCTTATCTGCACCCCTCGCCGCACGCATGTTAACAACGCCGCCTGCAACACTGCTCATAGCATGCGCATAGAAATATGCCGAATGGCTAAGTACCGACTGCTCGATGACTGCGAGGACATCTGTGAGCATGATTGGCCACCCAAATTCTTGACGGTCTTCAAGTGTGATGAGGTCGTTGATCAAAATAGCACCGTTGGCGCGAATGTATTTAAGTCCATCGGGCGAACGTTCGTCGGTCGCTAGGTAGAAACTGATGGTTAAAGTATTTTTGTCAGCAAGGATTATCTGTCAAATCATGAGAAGACTTACGAATCACCCTCTTGTGGTGGTGGACGATCAAAGACATCCTTCTCAGGTTTAACGTTAGGTACCTCATATATCTGAATTTGTTTGCTGGTGTAGATGTCTTCAAGAATCTTTCGCCCGCCCTGTAGTCGACCTTTGATTCGAGAGAAGTGGTTCTTCAGGTTACTATCCATAGCCCAACCATGGTCGACAACTGCCAGATAATTGTTAGGAGTGCTTTGGCAATGAAAGAAAGTAGAAGCTCACAATCTCCACGTCGCATATGCGCGCCCATCCACTGCCTACCCCCGACAATCTTTTCCATCCGATCATAAACCTTGAGCGCCAATCGACGCACAGGACCAATCGGCCTCATATTATGGAGCACAGTGCTAGCGAAGATATTGCGCTCGGCGATCGTCGTGAACCGAACTCCTCCCTAAGTAAAGAGTTTGTTAGATCAAATACGTTGGAACGAAGGTACGACGTACAGGTTTGCGACCCAAGTGAGTCTCTCCGGCGAGCACAAGGACGTCCGTGTCAATATCGTTATAATCTTCGACCATGCCGCGCAGGCGGGAACGCGGAGCAACTTGCTTCACAGGTTCTACAACACTCTTCGTATAGTCCATACCAAGGCTATCATAGTTCGAATCAATACTAGAGTCAAATATGCAAGCGAAGCAGACTCACGCGCCGCGGAAAGTGTACAAAACCTCCCAACCGTTCTCACGCAGAATTGCCTCCAGTTGATCGTCATTGTCAAACTCGACCGACCTTTGCCCTCTTGCTGTGTCTGCAGCCTCGGATAAGTCCATGACAACGCGTTTGTCGCCTAGTCTATCATAAAGCGCCCGAGAAATAGGTGTATTGTCGCGTCCCGCAGGATGTTTGGGCAGGTTATCCACGCGGACCATCGGAGCCGGATCATATTCGTTGTTAGGAATAACATGAATAGAAATCTTGCCGCCGTTTTGGTAGTTTTCACGGTGCCAAGCGCCGTTGGACCATTCGGTAGAGGCTGGCATTCCATTGAGTTCGAGATATTCGCCTACTGTAATAACGGAGTGTGTCTTTCGCAGGTGATTAAGGTCTAACATAACCTAAACAAATTGTTAGATTGTATCTAGGCGCGTACGACGTCACTTACGCCAACTGGTACGCGCCAGCCCATCTGCTTTTCAATTGGCAAGTTACGCCATTCGCCCCATCCGATAGCATCGCCACGGTTAACCATTGGTGCGAATGCTGCGCACGCATTGCTGGGTACCAACGTTGAGAATCAGTTACTCTCGTGTCGACTGCACAAGCACTCACATTTCCCATTCACAAGCACGGGCATAGACGAAGGAAGGAAGTACAAGGGTCCGGTTGAGTAGGCGCGCATGCAGAAGCGAAGCTTCGAAGATATATCGAACCTGATATCTAGCTCAACGTCTCGCCGCAGCAGCAGTCACAAGTTATCACTCACGTTGTTCCAGCCGAGACCCAAGCTATAGTCTCGGCCATAGTATCCTTTCGTATGGCTGACCATCTCGCGGAGCTGCTCGAGAGTCCATGGTGCCTCCTCCTCTGCGATGATCTGCTCGGGTGTTTTGGTAGCTGATCCCGTAGAATTTGAGGCAGGGGGAACGACTGGGCAGTCGGGTTTTTCGTAGACAACAGTGACCTTGTCGCCAGTAGACTTGGGGCCACCAGGCAGCCAGTCGTTGACCGCGGCTGGAACACGTTGCCGTACAGCCTCGGTTGAACCAAGGCCAATTAGGACAAGGTGAAAGAGAATACCAGTAACCGCAGCGGTCCCAAAAAATTGGAGCCACCTTCGGCCACGGGGAACATGAGACTTTGGCGGTCTCGACGAGTTACCGCCAAAGTGTGTTGGTAGAAGCAGCGGCGAGTTCACGCCCGACCCAGAAGGGGACGAAGGCATAGTGTAGTTGCGAGATCAAGGAGCAATAGGGGAAGAGGGAGAGTATTAGAGGTGTGGTATAAGTGGAACTCAATGAGGGGTTGTGGTGGAAGAAACTTGCGCTGCGGACCCGGCCGACCCTGCAGAATTACCGCCGAGATGTCAGTGTGGCTGTGCTAGCTCCTAAAAATCGCGGTTGCGCTCCCACTGTCCCAGGCAATTATTCGGGGATGATCGCGAACCTCCAGTCGTGGAAGACATCTACTGGGCCGCCGGAGACGTCTTATCTCGGTGCCGCTTGCTCTGGTCGCCTGACTAGCTGACTTAGCTGCTCAATTAGTTTTTAAGCGTGGATTCAGCCTGGGTTCATGCTTGGCGAAGGACAGTTCGGCGAATAGTTAAGTAGATAAATTTTACACGGAAATAACTGACAGGATTACGTGCTAAATAGTCTGAACGGAGAAACCTGCAAATGGCCCTTCCTGCTTGACGCGTACAACCGACTTGGTAGCGAGCACTACCCACTAAGCTCAGGCACAAGGTTCGTCTCGAAACGCACGCGAACGCTTACCTAGGGTATGGTAGAATGCGGTTGCGGCGACGTGCGCAGTACTGGATTCAACAGGTGCGAGGCTACTAAACGCCACCCCTTCCGAAGGGTCTGCCAGGGCCCGTTCTTGCATGCGAACATATCTGTGGGAACCTATCAGCTCGGCTGAGTCAGAAAGCACATGAAAGGCATACTCTAGAAACTTGAATGAGTTGCGTTCCATCGTGACTTCCACCTGACTTGGCCTTTCCTCAGCTGGAGACAGGCTTTCTATCAATTTCTGTGCGACACATATCTGTTGGACATACCTGTAGCTGGGAACTCAAAAACATCTCCTCCGAATGCATCTAGTCCTGGCCCAAACCTCCCAGGGGACGCGGAGAGCCTGGACAGAGCAACAGAGCTCTCGCGCCTGCTTTGGCTCGAACCTCTTATTCTGCGGCAGTACTAGAGTCAATCATTTAAACAACAGAATGTGTATTCGCCATACTTCACAGTGACATGATCGACCTTCGAAGGATCCCCCTCTGATCCCGGCAAGTTCACGGGTCCAGCATCTCCATTTGTAGACGAAGAGACGCCTACGTTATCCCAAGGCAACAGCGAGCTTCGTTGTGACACATCCAGGTCACCTTGGGCTTGGGATACCGGACGCGAAGGACGCATCCCCACTTCGGCGGGTTCGACCGACGACCCACGAGGGATTCCGAGGCCTACACGTCGAAGAAATATCAGCTAGGTGGAGTGTATGCGTCGGTTAGCTCGTTCAAACCTTCACCAAAGTTGACATCTCCTCCCCAATTGTACTCGTCGCCGAAGTTCATCGGAGTTCCCATTCTACGTCCGATTTCTGGGCCTTGGCTCGGAGTATCTTCCCTTCTGCGCTTTGCGGGAGGAGCTAGAAAAGATCGAGATGTGAACAAAATAAAAAAGAGGCTGAAGGTTACACGTACGCGGTGCAGCAAATCCATCGTCCTCGTCACGCTTCCTGCGGTGCGAGTTGTCGCTGACAAGTGCCTTGAAGCTTTCCTTGAACCATTTGTCGAGCGCTGGACAGTTGACTACCGAATCAAACTAGATTGAGAGAACATTCTAACGACGACGAAAGCCAGAGCTTACAGCCGTACGGGACTCCTTCCATCCAAACATCAATCACACGCGCCGCGTCTCTCTCTTGTCGGCGTAGTTGCACTTCAATCCGTAATCGCTTTTGCTCCTGTGGAAACATGAGCACGCAACCCTGATACAACCCAGGCTGAAAAGTACCTTGACATAGTTGTCCGCAGTCAACTCGTCCTCCCTAAGCTCCGTGCGCGTGTCTTGCAGGGCTGTCTTCTGCTTCTTGGGCTTTTTAGGAGCAGGAGGTGCGACTTGTTCTCCTTCCAGTCCCCCAGCCTGCTCACCCACCCCCGTCACCGTACCTTCCTGCATCTGTTGAAGTTGGTCATTCCCCGCGGGTTGGGGCTCGCGCGACTGAAATCGTGAGCCCGGGCGAGAAGACGATACGCCTGGCCCGCCACTCCCAGGTAAACCAAACCCGGAAGACGAAGGTTCAAAACCAAAAGCCCAGTCATCGAGGTTGAGTGGCTCTACAGTTGCGTTTGGTTCCTACATGCGGTGTTACGGGTGTAAGTTCGATAGCTGACGAATGATAAACAATACACTTACGGGCGCATACATTGGCGGTATGTCCATATTCGCTCCGAAATTTGTGGTGCTCTTGGGTTTTGGCTTTCGCCTTTGCTTTGTAGGCGAGTCGATATCCATAAGGTCGACGCTGTGAGTGATATCAGTAGTGGCTCGTTTCAACTATTGCTAACGCACTCTTCAAGCGGGAGCGGATCTCCAAAGGCATCTTGTCCCAGTCCCAAATCGAACCCCTCTAGCCCCAGATCTAGCCCAAGGTCGATCGGATTATCGATTTCGCCGAAACCATTTACTGCGAGCAGGTCGACGTGCGGCTCATCTAGAGTATAGAGAGGACGTTGAGTTTGAGTTTGAGTCTGCGTTTCTGTGCCAGTAAAATCCTGAGAAGTTATTCCTGGTGAATGGCGCTCTGCCGTCGAGTTGTGAGTTTGTAATGATGATAGAGCCTCGAAAGGAGCCGTACCGTTTGCAAAAGGTGTGACAAAGTCTTCCCAGAGCTGTTGTTTGTTTGCATATCAGCGCTTGCATATTTATGGAAACAGAGTGCACAAACCGGGCCAGCAAAGTCAAAGTCGAGGTTCATTCCAATGCCTGGCTCAGGCGCGGCAAAGGTAATGGTATCGGGACTGAGACTTAATGTGAGCGTGCGAATTCAAAAAAAGAGCCAGTACCTACCGAACACTCCCAGCCTGGAGATCTAGCGCAGCGCTTGTTTCAGCAGCACTCATCTCCATCATCGCTCGCTTGAGAGACGTGGAGCATGTTGTCACCTCGGTCAAAAAAATGTCGTGTTTTACTTTGTATACACTACCATTTATGAGAATATGTAGTAGACTGGATCGTGAGGTGAACGGTCATATGAGCCACAACAAGCAACGAACCGGACAACTCCGACGAGCAGGTTGCTGCTTAGGCGAAGCGCTAGCGGCTCGGCAGGTTCGGCGACCAGTTCGCATAACTTCCCGATGTCAGCTTTGAGGACGTTACGACGGTTGAGCTTGCCGAATGACGCTTTGCCCAGAGTAGCCGCCATCCTAGACCAGGGTTATGAGCGTTTGCTGACCGGAAACAACGCAACTGCATACCAGAGTAAACCTATCCCGCTATCTCGCTTTGAGAGAAGTTCTGTAGTGAAAAACATCTTAGAGGGGGAAATGAGCAGGGTCAGACGATGGCTGAAGGGGTTTGGATGGTGGTGTCTGTTGTTAAAACAGTCGAACCAGCGCGGAGAGATTGTTGGTGGTCAACATGCGGGATTCTGAGCCTTGATGATGTTCTCAAGATCGACGTTGTAGATCAACCAGTTTAGGATAGAAATATCCAAACTGGGAGACTGATTTTCCAAGCACGAGAAAACACTGACAAGAAGACCTGGATTACAAGAAATCTACCCAAACAAATGCGCACCACTATAGATTACACCATCTTAACGACCTTCGATCCATCAACAAGCCCTTTGAGTGATTTGGCATCCACTTTCCCGTCCTTTTTCCTAGCAAGCAGCTCATCCCACCAACCAAACAAGAAATCCCGGGCGATAAGTTTGAACCATGGGGTGAATGAGTTGGCTGTATGCACGCGAACAAAGACAGCATCAGTAAGGTAGCTATAACGTGGTGGCAATTTTACATACCGTGATCCTCAAACATAGCAGTTAGTTCCTGTTTAGACACGTACTTGTGGTCCCGTATTTCATTGAGGTTGGGCGTGACATCGACGTCTCCCGACATAAATAAGATATAGTCAACTAAGAACATTGCATGAGATAAATACCGTGAAAATCCAACAGGAAAACACACCTTCATGTTCACCCCATAAACCATTACTAGGGGCTAAATAATGAATCCTAGTCAAGTACTGAAAGCCGTCTACGGGCGTTTGACTCTGAGGAATGCCTAATTCATGTTCCAACTTCCTCGACGCCGCCACCCGGACACCTAACAATAATATGAACATTATTTTGGGTCAACAATGGAGCTCCGTGTCAAGGCAAACAAACCATACCCAGTTGCTCTTCCTCAATCTTTTCCTGCTCAAAATCGTCGAGGGGGTGCGAGCAACATGTATTCGTCCACATATCAGGGAACGTAATTTTCTCGCTAGCGCGCTGTTGCAAGAGGAGTGCGCCATCTGACGGTCTAAACACGAACGCGGAAAACGCGCGATGAAGGAGGCCCTTATTGATATTTTTCATGAGATGACCTGAGCAACAATGTTAGCTCCTAGGGTACAGCTCGATACAGTAAAACTCACATGTTTTCTTGTCCAGTGCACCAATCGCTCTATCGTTCTCGTCTACCACAATGCAGCGCTCGTCCATGAGCTTGGATTGTTCGGGGTCATATTCCGACAGGTCAATTGTCGCAAAATCATTGGCCCTTGCTGCCTCGGTTGCCATAGTGCGTGCAGAGATGGAGAATGCGGATCTGTAGAGTGGGGAGTAGAAGATACGTGGAGCAGAAGGTGGTTTTAAGACGTAAGATAGCCGAGGACGTAGAGCAAACCTGGCCACAAAAGCGAATGGCATGATCAGGCTAACCTACCACCACGTGATCGATTTGACTATACTTGGTATACGAATCACACCATTTCGAGTGTAATGCACTTTGATCGAGAAACGGAGCATTGTCCCTGGTAGATTCTAGAAATGTTGGACGGCCTTGGATTTGAAGATGGGCCGAATATGCAGGATTCAAGAGATGGCTTAGTGGGCGATTGTGTCGGCCTTCACCACATACTTGGCAACCCCATACAGTTGCACCGTTGCTGAAACTACAACAGGCTATGCGCATAAAGCCTCGACTCGTCAACTTTCTGAGTTGCTCTCCGAGTTTTAAGGCGTCCAAGAGTACAGCTAATACTATTGGTCATCACTTGACAGCAGGAGCATGTCGTGCGGTACAACACAAAAATACTCAAGCATCATCACACTCGCTAAGTCAAGTATCCTTCCAAACCTTCCCAACTGGAGCGCTAATCTCCCAGACAAGCTCGAGTTCGGTCTCCTCGCTCTCTGCGAGATTACAATCCCACTCCACCGTTCCTTCACCTCCAACGTCCAAGTTTGCCCAGCGCGCCTTGACACCTTTCTGCACGTTCGTCCATGGGCGATCTTTCTTTCTATTCTCTTCGGGTCCGTCGCCATTAGCGCCGGTAGTTCCAATAGCGGCTCCCAACCCGATAGGAGAGAGTACATTAACTTTGAGAAGAGCATCCGTGCTGATGGGGATGTGGTCGAAGATCCGAACGGCAGACACAGATCCCGGTCGTGAGTTTCGAATTGTAATGCGTTGCGAATGAGTCGCAATCGATTGCCTTGTGTCTTTAGCAAGGAATGCGAATCCGGATTGGGTCGTCGTGCGTTTCAAGGTGCGAACAGGATGATAAGAAACACGCAGAGCTGAGTCGACTCCCAAAGCGGCTTCGAAGGATTCATTTGGAGCAACGTGCTGGTTCACAAGTTGATTGATTAGAGTGATACTATGGGTTGGTGATCGAGGCTCACCTCAATGCGACTCTTGGAGACAAAGTTATCGTCCATAAAGACACTGGCCTCGCCCGGAAGTAGCGTAAACTCGCTCGCATTCAAGACCTTGCACTTCCAGAGGGAAAAGGAGTGAATAACATTGCCGCCTATCATGGCTGAATGACTTACTCTCAAAAAGACACTCTCCTTCTGCCTGGGCACACAGACCCATTCTAGTTCTGCTCCGTATTCAAGTACAGATATTACCACTTTGTGGCTGCCCTGGTCACTAGGGATGTCACTACGTCCTGGTATACCAAACGTAGCATTTAGCACCCCTTGAGTTGTCACCTGGGCTTGGCGAGTGGCCATCATTGGTGCATAGTCGACGGGACCATCTCCGTCAAACAGGGCGAATCCCATATCATCGTCACTTTCTTCACGTTCTTCCACTTTCGCTGCTACGATCTTATATAAAATCAAGCCTCCAGACACAAGGTAGAGTACTTACCAGGACCTTCAAACCCAATTCGCCAACTCGACAGTTTAGGTACAGCACTTCCAAGTTGAGGCGATGCAGTTGAAAGCGTCAAAGCAACTTCAGGCCAGTTTTCGCCAGTAGTCTGAGTAATCGACGCTCGATAGTGCAGCGTGACTTTTGAGGGTGCATCCGATGACTTGGGAACTGAAGCGCGCACGTCGTATAGCGGGGTCCAGTTCGCGTTCGAAACGACTGTAAAGCATGGTTACTATAAGTTTTCTGGAGAACAGTAATGCGTACCATAGGTCAACATGAGCTCGGCGCGGCCCTCGGTCTCAGAAAGCACCGTCACTGTAATCTTCGTGCCCCTTTTTGCCCCTCTCGAGTCCTCGTATACCTTGGATCGTGCCGCGTTAAGGCTCCGGTCAGCCTCTGTAATCTGGTCATCTAGTTCCTGGATCCTCTTGGCGGTAGCGACCTGACGAGGCACAAACAAATCGAGAAACCGTTCCATATCTCCAATATTGATGTTCTTGGTATCGAGAGTCTTGCCATACGTATTGAGAAAGTTGGATTGATCCTTGATTATGTCGCGTTCTTTCTGAAGTGCACTAAGGATACGAGAGCATTCTGAAACGGCCTTGTCATCTGAGGTCGAACGTGTCGGATTCGTGGGTCGGTGGTAAACGACATCAAAAATAACAGCCGATCCGACACCATCAACGCGGATCGAATCTTCGTTTACGCATGATGGGAGTCGTTCGATAGTGACGTGATTTTGGCCCTCCTGTAGGTATAGAACGCTTGAATTGGTTAATCGACTCGAACAGCTTGGAACTTACCTTCAACTCAAGTTGAATGCGTCTTTTAATTTCAGCGCGATTGGACTGAAAGACAGTGACCGAGTCGATCTGATCGTCTTGATCAGCAGCGTTGACTGAGATTCTGTTAATGGCGGGCTGCTCCGAAACCATGGTAGAAAAGTGAATCACTGGTTACTTGGAAATGAGAACTGGGGAGGGAGTTTGGTGCTTGAGACTCCTCGACGCATCTGGTTGCTTTATACCGGTAAACCTACGTCATAGCCGTAGGCGGGCTCAAAGGTTCCGGAGAAAAGCCAGGAAGTAAGAGATGTTATGCGATTGAATGACTTGGGTCTGAGATGACTCGGCCGCACGAGGTTTGATAGAGCAGATCGCCCCTGTGTTACGCCCGCCAGCAGTGTTCGATTTCGGTACGAGAGCCGCCCCAAGCGTACGCTAGTTATCGCTGCATGCCCCCTCGATGAACTACTGCGCAGATTATGGATAACTTAATCCTCCAAGTTGCCTCCAGAGTCCAACCGATTCTAAAGTAGATCCTGGTTTAGGTTGGGCTATCAGACTAGCACGACAAACACTTGTACGTGATAGGAAATGTCACCAAGTCATACTTGAACACGCTACTGTGAGGTAAAACTGCGACCCGGAGTCATCCATGACTCTTGGTGGACGAAAAAGTCCAGCTTGAGGCCTGAATCATTCGGTCCCGAGAGTTGTACACGCATATAGGCAGCCGAGACCACAGATAGAGTTAACTAAGTCAAGCGCGCCATAGCATCCTCTTCGAAACGAGGTTAGAGTCGATTGATAAAGAGGGGAACAAAGAGCGTAGCAAATTCGTTGGCCAGGGACTACAATCGTATACCTAATACACTAGATATAGTTTATCAATAACATCTCAAGTACAAGAGCGACGGAGACGGAGACTTATTTCGGAGAGCGTAAGGCTGCTTCGTCACGGTGAAGGTATGCCATGGCGCAGGTATAGGATATCTAGAAATCGGTTGCCGATGTATTTGACGCAAAAATGACTCTAGGTAAGGGCGCCCAAACGCGAAACCCGAGGACTTCGGCCAGGGGAGGCCTTGTTGAGGGACTGTTGAGGGTAGAGTGTTATCTGTTCCTCGCGTCGCAAGGGTCTTGTCGAGAAGAGTGATGTTCCAAAGAAGGACAAGAACTGTGAATGTATAAGACGATACATAGTTTGGAGTTCTATTGTTTTAGTGGATTGTTATTTCCCAACATTGCAAGCTGAGCACGTCCAGCATGAACGTTGGATGCCTTGGCTCAAGATAGAAAATACGCGACGTGTCGGCTGCACAGAGGTGTGGTACTCAACTTCAAGCGTTGATGGTGGTAGGGTTGATTGTACGGTAACGGGTGACGTTGAGCCACAGCCATCAGATTTGGCTAGACCGGAACCCAGGGTTACCCGGGACCTCGGGAGCGTTTTCTCAATTACGGATGTAATTAATGACCTTGGAAATGAGAAAATTCACATTAATCGAGGAATTATCTGCGTGATAAAGCTGTATCGAAAAGGGTAGAAATCTACGTGCTATTTGACATATTAATTGTATCAATTGTGCTATGGCAGCAGCGGGACTGGTGGCCGAATTGCGGACAAATTGGACCCGAGACACCATGATGGATTTAATGTATCCTAGCCAATCAAGGCGCCTCGTCCACGACCTTCAATCCTCAACATCCGGCGCAAGTATGTTGCTTGCACTCTAGATACTATAGTCCATCATCCGTGTTCTAACCTTGCTGCCTGCTACCACAGGTGACGGACTGGCGCCTCGCTGCGGATTGTTATCACTACTCTTATGAACAACGAACACCACCAACCTAATGCTCATGTCCGACCCATCCAAAGAAAACGAAAAATAGACTCAGATTACTCCTCTAATACCCTACTGTGTGTCTCAACTTCCTTTGCGCTGGTCTCGCAGCATGACTATCGTATCTCCTGACTTACAAAACTCTAATCCTCATCAGACAAAACGGGCCGCCGCTACAACCTGTTGCCCTCAACTCGAACCCATCGCATTCGTGAGTCCCCTTTGGCCACTTCACTCGACTCCCGGGCTTACTGTTGATCACACTGCATCCTGGGTTTGCAAACAACTCCGACTAAAAAGGTCCCATCTGTAAGTGAATATCATTTTTTGATCCCGTCTTTTCAAGTATAACCAACATGCGGGAATCACAGCCATGCCCCCGTCTTTGCTCCCGCATCGACTCTGGGCTTGCCCTACCCCACTCAACATCAGGGCACCCTTGCCCAGCCATATTGGGCAAATTATGGGTACGTGTCTTGATACCATGGCGCTTCTATTGCTTTTCCCCAATAAACGTTGCTTTTACCTAACTGGCTCCAATTTTCGTATTCAACGTCTCGTGTTCATCATGCCGAGAACTGATATGTTTTTGGGCACAGATCCTCGAATGAAAGCAAACGTACCTTAGTCCACTCGCCCCTCCCCGAAGCAAGGTCTTCAGGTTTATTACCTACCTCACATCCTTATAATCCTTCCCCGTTGGGGAACAACCTACTACCCGCCGCCGACCTAGACCTTATTCCCGATACAAAAAGGGCTCGCCTCACTCCTTCGTCGTCTGCATCGTCCGAGGTTCTGACCTCTCCCCTTCCAACTACTTCAGCGTCTCTCCCTAGACACCTTCAAGCCTTTACTCGGGCTACTCCTCGTCCCCGCGCACGGATCATTGTCGCAGATGTTCATCGTATGGGCCGAGTGGCGGTTCACGCCGATGTCTTTGCCCAGATTATCGAACAGGAAGAACGTGTAGCCGGTCCTGGTGCCGCCTGGACTCGAAGAGCTCGTCGCCGCGATCGCGCTAGGTCTGGTTCAGGATTCAACAAGCGAGGATCATACGATTCCGCAATGGCTAATGGATCTACCGACTTCGGGCAAGGCGCCACGACTGCTCTTGACGACAATACAGACATTAGCCCACCCTGGCCTGATACTCAATACCCTTGGTCGCTCATTGCAGTACAGGTAGAGGACAAACGTGTTCGATCCCGGCACGCTGAACTAGCACATGTCGAACGATGGCTCGAGGCCGCCGAGGATGAGATCGACGAGAACGAGGAGCCTGGGTGGAACGCCTCCACCTCCGGATTCGAAGGTGGCCTTTCTGGTCTCGACGAGCTCCCCGGTTTCCCCAACGGCCCAGTCATCAACTCGGGTCTCTCAGACTCGGTTGCATCCGAAGAAGATGGCGCCGACGCACGCACCGCCCTCCTAGCTCGGGCATCAGTCCAAGAGTTTATTGCTCGACGCACTGCTCGGGCGGTTGTTCAGCACACTCCCTCTGGTGACGTTGTACGCTGTATTTGCCGTGCGGGGGCCGACGGTCGACCGATGATCCAATGTTTCGACTGTCGTATATGGGCTCATCGTATCTGCATGGACGCCCGGGGAACTAGCAACCAATGGCGCTGCTGGCGATGCGCGCCTTCGTTGCCGGCTGCTCCCGAGTCTTTGCTTCCTCAACCGACATTTGTACCCAACTCGACACCTGGCCGACGAATCGTAGCACGCCCTCCAGTTCCAGCACGTGCGGTGCAGTGGCAGCCATCGCCGCTGTTGCCTTCTGTGCCGTTGCCCGAGACACCTGAACGTGCTGCTCCATTTCCGTTTCATACGTTCATCACTCCAAGGTTCTTTACCGACTTTGCCCGACGTGATACGGATGACGAGGGTGACGCTGACATGGGTGACGGTTCTCCGGCGAGGCAGCGGATCTACTCGCCAGCACAGTCTCCCTCACGCGGTCGGCCTTCGTCTGCTAATCAACTATCGCTGCAGCCGTCTCCTGCCACGCCCCCGCCGATTCGGCACAATGTTGATAGCACCCCGATAACGCCCGAGCGTAGCGCTGGCCCAAGACCTCAGCCTCAGCATTCTGGTAGCACAGCGGCAGACAGTACTGGCCCAGCATCACCCGCTGTTGTGGGAGGAACCAGCGTGTATGCGGGTAATGGCGTGTGCAACGAGCCGGACGTGTTCACGGCCGACGTTAGCGTCTATGCGGGTGAAGATTCACCCGTTCAACAACGCCGGGTGCATAGAGCATGGCAGCTCGGGACCACGACAAACACAAAAATCACCTCGGACGTGGGAGCACGACGCGGGGATGGAGTCGCCAGGTGATTTGTATACCTGTTAAATAATGCGGTCTCATAGAATCGGTTTTTGTTGTCTCGAACCTTGGTTTGTGCCGACAAGAGGGATTTCTCTGTGCCAACGTTTGTGGTTTATCTCGTTTGTGGTTAATATTCTTCTTTTCGCGTACTGTAAAGTCGTTATATGTACACAGCTGTTTCTTAGTTGCTGTCACCTCGTGTAGCCACACTTTTATTCATATTCGCATGGGCGGTGTTGGTTTTTTCGGCCAACATCACAAAAAGGTTGATGTTTGTTGCAAGTTGTCTGCTTACGTCACTATCATGTCTCTTGGCGATCACAGCCACGGAACCCGGACTGGGTTGGCCGGACCCAACTTTAACTTTAGCCGGCGCGATGACTTGAAAACTCTCGGTACAGTAGAGATTTGCGCCGGAATTTCCAAGTACCGTCGATGGAGTCAGAGCACAAGCTGGCGTGATTTTGCTCGTGTAAGGTCAACGCTGTGTTATATTAAGGTACAAGATGTCAAAGGCTGGTAGCTTCGAACTCAGGCCAGTCGTATACGACACGAACGCATTGAAAGGTCCTTGTAGCCAGTTCTACGAGCACAACTTGGGCTATATTTACATGGTCATTATGAACCACCTTAATGAAACATAATTCTTATATGCACTCCGGTTCCCCGACGTCATGGCATGTTGACTGAAAAGCGTCCAGCGCGCACGGCAATCTCTGGTCACGGACGTCACGCCGCTCATTCCAGTGTGCCACTCATGCTATTCAATTGTTTGTCCTAGACCATTTTCTGTAATAGAAAGACCTTTCAAATCCCGACGATGAGGTCAGTCAATGACAGTTGGAGCAACCGAACAGGGTTCTCGTGCCTAGTTGCGCCGGGCGACCGCGATATAAGACTCGCAGTGGGCCGACGTATGCCACGAATAAACCACCTCCCCTTCCAGCATCGAACATGGTTTCAGATCAACCTACTGCGAATCGAATCTCTGTGAATTCTGCTGAGCAGGATGATCACATTGAATCGGTGTCTGTCTTTCAAGCAGACCGTGCCGAGGTGAAGCGGCGCGTTAACCTCGAACTCAAGGTGTGTACTTCGTCTGGAAAGCTCCTGCGTACGTCTCATGTATACTGACTGTCTCTTAGGCGGGTCAAAATCACGTTGACATTGAGCGGTTGCCGACATGTATCAACGAGGATTCGATCCGAGTCGACGGCACAGGCAATGCCGTTATTTTCGACGTGGTGTACCACAGCCCATATCGGCAACCCAGTCTACGATCCGCTGACAGCCCGCACGAGGAGGCTGTCGCAGATGCTCGTCGTACACTGGAGGCACTCCAGAAGGAGCGCGAAGTTGCCGAGGAGCAGTCCAAGTTCCTCAACTCGTACGGCAAGACGTTGGACACCAAAAATATCAACATCGAGGATGTCCAGAAGTTCCTCGATATGTTTGGACCTCGTCAGCTCGCCGTGGCAAAGCGCATCCAAGAGCTGGACGTGCAAATCAAGCAGGCTGGCCAGGCGTACCAAGACGCGCAGGAGAAGGTATACGCTGACGAACGAGGCGCGAAGCGAGGAACGAAGATCACAGTAACAGTGCTTGCTGAGACGGACGGACAAGCAGCGCTGATACTAACATACGGTACGCATAACCACACACAACCAAGTTCAGTTATTAAGCTTGTAAATGTGTAGTTGTCTCGAACGCAAGCTGGACCCCACTCTACGATGTACGGGCATCCATTGCCAAGTCGCCCAACGAATCCTCAAAGGTTGCACTTCACTATCGTGCATCGATCACTCAGACCACAGGGGAAAATTGGCCAGACGTGGCATTGACGCTCTCAACGGCGTCGCCGCAGCTCGGAAGCGATGTGCCAAGTTTATCTGCGTGGCGTATTGGATTCCATGTCCCGCCCCCTGTACTAAACAGCCTGAGGTCTGCTCGACCTCGCGCGGCGTTTGCTAAACGTGCCTCACGCGCAGAGCCATCCAGCGACCTATTAATGGAGTATGAATCCGAAGCGATGCCTGTAGCGATGTGTGCTTCTGCTGCTCCACCGATGGAATTCCGTCAGGCTGGCGTCGTGAGTGCTGGGGTTCTTAGTGCTTCATTTGGTATATCTGGGCGTAGTGATATCCCTAGCGATGAGGGAAGCCACAAAGTCGTGATTGCGGTCCTGGACCTCGATACCGAGCTTGAATGGGTCTGCATACCACGAGAGAAGGAGAGTGTTTTTCTAAGGGTAAGTTCGCTACATCCTGCTCAGCCGAATATTAGGATTTATACTTAATGGACGACAGTGTAAAGTCGTTAACTCGAGTGAATTCACGCTGCTGCCCGGAGAGGCTAGCGTGTTCATGGACGATAATTTCGTATCTAAGAGTCGGATAGAGGTAAAGTCATAGTATCACCATAAAAAGTCGCACTCTTAACATCCAAATCCACAGCACGTAGCCCCGAACGACTCCTTCAAGACTTCGCTAGGCACTGACTCCGCCCTTCGCGTGACCTACCCCTCTGCGCGCACCCTGAACCGCACTATCACTCAGTCCAACTTTTCGTTCTTGGCGAAGGACAACAAGCAGTCCATTGCGGCTCATTCTCAGCGCATTACAATTCGCAACTCTCGTTCAGCAGTTGTCCCAGCTTTACGTGTCTTTGACCACATCCCGGTCAGCACTGACGCGCGCATCAAAGTCAACGTCCTCTCGCCCGGCGGACTTGGTCCTGTGGTCCATGCTGGCTCATCCGGCAATGAGAACCTAGATGAAAACAAGAACAAAGATCGAGTGTGGACGAATGCGCAAAAGGGTGTCAAGGCACGCTGGGCGAACTTGGACGTGGGCGGGGAAGGTACGGTAGAGTGGGAGTGCGAACTGCAGCCGAACGAAGAGATAGAGCTGGAGCTAGCTTGGGAAGTGAATGCACCCGCTGGGGAGAAGTGGGAGACCATATGAGACAGAAGCCTAAGTTGGTATTATTGACTGCAGTACCAGAGTTTGCGAATGTACTAGTATAATAAGATAGCCATATAAATCGTACAAATTAGTTTCACCGGTAGCGTGGGTGTTCACGTTTCGTATGCATATAGTTTTTCGTGATGCAAGATACGCGAATCATAGAACGAATTCATGAAACACGCGCGTATATCCCGCGAAAACACAAAGGTACGATATAGCAATGGGCCCTAATCCTGCCTCACTGCACGAACCGGCCTGAATCGCCACGTTGTGCCAAGCAGAAGTATAGCTACGATCCACGCCAGGGCCTTCAGAGTTGTAGCGGAGCGTGCTTCCACCACAACCTGTCGAATTGCGCGTAAAGTAAATGGCTCGATCGGACCAACCCAACGGTTGAGCGCGTAGGTATCCAGTGGAGGTGGCGCCAACAATGGGTGCGCCTCGGTGTTTAGCTAGAGTCAGACTATTAGCTTCAGATGGGCGAGTAAGCTAGATCATAACTCACTACCCACTCGTCTAAGTGAATCACATGTGGGTCAGCGAACGTTAAGTAGAGGTATTTGAGTACTTCAGCGAAGAAGAAGGTTTCCGTTTGGTCGATATAATCATCCTGTTCAGCGAGACGCACATCCATCAGTCCTACGTATCCGTGCTCAGTCTTGCAGTATTTTTC
>WSTJ01000645.1:0-20518 GCA_019623705.1 Ceratobasidium sp. 428
CATAGACTCCAACGTCCATAAACGCAACTCCAGTGAGTTTCTCATCAAGGTCAAACGCTCGTACGAAAATCTATTTATAATTCGTTGATTAGCATAGTTTGACAAGATGTAAAGCGTTTTACCTTTTGGCCCATAGATGAAACAAGGTACCCATTCAAACCGCACAACGCGGTCACGGCGCCCTTGGAGTCCTCTCTGCATAGTAGCCTCAATTTGTATGGCCGAGTTTTGGCTCCAGGTTCAGGAACGACTTCAACTACCTCGAATACATACGTCTATATTGGGATGAGTACCTTGTAGTAGAAAGAAATAACGTAAACCTACCGCGCCCTTCACAGCGAGATCCTCGCCTCGAGAGATGGTGGTTCCGACTACAATATAATCCTTGAGGCCTTTTTCGGTGCTAAGCGTTTCTAGCGGGACACTTTCGACAGCGTTAATGAATTCATTTTGGGCAAACTCGTATCTAGGATTTGGTAAGTATTCCATCGGATGGATAATTCAACGAATACGTACCCATCAACAGTAGTCCAGGTATCGGGCGCAATCAGCTCCAAAGCGGAACAATGGATTTGTGGATTGGGATGGCTCGCTATATCACCATGTTAGCTTTAAAAATATACCAAAAAATATGGGAACGTTACCATCTGGTACATAAACCTCATTGGAATCCTCATCATAGTACGCAAATGTAGTCCGAAATGCACTCGCCGCAAGCACATGCCGCGTCGAAACATCATACGCGATGGAAGTATACACACGCCCGTCATCACTCGCGTACGACCGACAAGGAAGCTCACAACCAACGTCCATATCGGATAACCACTCAACAACTGTAGTACCCTATAAATCCTTTCATGAGCAACCCGGCATTCAAGCATGTCTAAGACTGCTTACCTCATCGGAATGCAACAAATACTCCCCCTTTTGTCCAAAAATTGAACACGGCGTGAACGAGTTGACATATTGAGAAGCACACGAGTGAATCCGCAACGCGCTAGTATCCGTTTTGAGTAACCAAAATGGGTGATCGCCCGTCGCGAAGACTCCGGAGAGATTCGTAGACTGGTATGTAGTCGTGAACGGAACAAGCGTGCGTCCAGCGACACGTTTGGGGTCGGGTGTGTCTTGAGAGTGGGGCGGGAGGATTCGAGAGAATATCTTGACGAATTGGACACAAAGCTGATCGCGCAGCCGAGTCGGGGGAGCGGAATCGGATTCTACTGGAGTTGGGAGAGGAACCGGTTCGTAAACGGCCAAAATGCCACTCTTGGTCAAAACCTGTAACAGTATAAACGCGGATCCTTGATACCAGAGCTGACCACAACACTCACAATGAGATAAGGTTTGGGCCGTGTCACTCCAATCGGCGCAATCAACACTTGCTCAATCTCAGTCTCTCCCTCAGTCATAGGCGCCGCATGAACCTGTCCCGAATCAACGAGCACATCCGGCAAACCCTCCAGCTGGTCCGTCGAAAACGCCAGTCCAATCAAAGGCAACGTCCAAATCTAAACCCCCAAATCGTCACCACCAAAACAATCCACAAGTAAAATACAAAACGCACCTCAAAGAACCCATTCTTACGCAAAACGACCAACCACTGCGTCCCATGCTCAGCATCAATAATGTTCTCATACGTCGCAGACGCAGCGGGGCCTCCTCGAGACCGTTTCGAGCCTTTCCCGCTTCCGGCTCCTGCGTTGGATGCTTTGCGCTTCGAGCTCGACGATTCTCCCGCCGCGCGTCTGCTCCGATGCGCCCCACTCTCGGCTCGGGTTGGAATCACGTCCCCTGGTTTGCGCGTAGTGAAGAGCTCGGTGTGGTCCGTGAAAAACGAGGCTGAGGCGCAAATTGTACCCTGTCACATAGTGTTTTAGCCAACGTCTCCTTGAATGGAAAAAAGATACATACGTTCTCCCCAAAATGAGAAATGTCTTTACGCCGAACTCGCCCCTTAGCCGTATCGCCTACAAACAACCCGAAACTCTCGTCCTCGCGAAGCACGACGATGAACGGATCAGCGACGTAGGCCCCTTTGATTTTCGGTCGGGGTTTGTTTCCGTCAGCGTCGAGGTAGAGTTGACGCTCGGCGCCGTCTGTCATCGATTGGTAAGTAAAAATAGGACCAGGAGGTCGACCAAAACGTACCAGGTTCAAGTAGCCGAATTGAGTTGGTCGTGATCTGCGCAATACACCCCTGTTGGAAAAACGGACCGGCGGCCATAGTCAATCCAGGTGTACGGGCCAGTATCTGTACATCTCCTGCTCCGCCTCCGGTCGTTTTGGCAATCTACAGGGCCCCACTTGAGTGAAATGCGTCTCATGATCGAGGAATGAAACACCAACCCGAGATATGCCAGGTGAAGGCGCCAAATCCGTGCTCACGACTACAGTATCGAGTCCTTCCGGGCCGGACGACTTGGTGCGCAATGCGATAGACCAAACTCCACGTGCGCCGCCGATAGCTGGAACTTTGCGCTTTGTGCGAGTCGGAAGATCTTTCTATTCCGAGTATTAGTACATCCATGCAAGAGAACAAGGAGAACCAAAACGTACTTGGAACAAGGTGAATCCTCCGACATGTTCTGCGCCGGTACAGACAGCCAGTTCCGGCGAATATCGGTCCTGTGCGAGAAAAGAATAAGTTAAATTGTACAAAAAAATAATAGAACGAAGCATACCCCATTCTTCGCCAACGAAAACACCATCGAATTGATCCCGCCATACGCAGGCAGCGTATCAATAACCGTGAAACCAGTAATCGGCTGCAGCGCCGCGCCAGCTTTGACAGTCGTCGGCGCATTCGTACCACCGTACAAATCTATTCATCACCACCACAAAATCAGCCCACAACACCAAACTACCCTCCAACAACGGCACTCACCATCCTCGTCATCATCCATCTCCTCATCACTCTCCTCAGGCTCATCCTCAACCTTCGTCCCAGCAACACCTCTAACCACCCTAACCAACGCACTCTCCGCATCCACACTCCCGATAAACCCAAACCCGTACCGTTCCCCAAACACACACACCGCGCCCCTCTCAGCTCTCACCACCCTTCCACCAAGCTCAGGCCCAATGCTCAACGCATGCACCGCCCGGCCCTCTCGTTCGACTTGCACACTCCTCACAGCTCCATTCGGCAAAAACATCGTAGCTTCCGTCGCCTCGCCGGACATCCAAGTCACAAACGCTCCATCTAGATCAACGCCTTCTGGTCCAGTCCCCATCGCATTTGTATCAGGTGCAGCGATGGAGGCCAGGGACGACACGCGCGCAGACCATCCGTCGGCTGCCCGACCGACGACTCCGCCCGATTGGTCGACGTGCAGGATCGTGTTGGGTGTTGTAACGAGTACGCCGCCGAGTGTAGAGGGGCATGGTGTGAGGGTTTGAGCGTCGTGCGGGAGGGAGGTTGTATGGGAGATGATTGGGTATGTGCGGGTGAGGATGTCGAGGGTTATGGTGAGGAGGGATGCGGTGTCGCGGACTTCGTGGAGTCGTCTATTGCGAAAGAGTTAGAAAGAATTGTTGATAAGAGTTTATGTGGATGTACCCCGTGCTAGTAAGTTCAGACTGATACAGAACCGCGAGAGTAGGGTTGTTGAACCCAGGCAAGAAAGCGATATCGATGACGTGTTTGATTCGCGATTCGACGTCGGCAGGGAGGTCAAGTACAAAACTAGGAGAGTATGGAACTTCCTTTGTGAAACTATCGACATTGTTAGACAGTATTTTCGTATTGGTACAATATGTAACGTACCTGGCTCCGTTTTGTTCCTGCTCCAACATGTCGAGCTCGGCCTGAGTCTGATAAAATGGAAGCAGCGCAAGTCCGCCGAGAGGTAGCAGCAACGCGGCACAGCGGTAGAGTGGGTCGACACGGAAGAGAGAGCGGAAATGGACGTTGTCGTTTGTAATCTATTCGCGTGCTTTGTGAGAAATAGGAAAGGCCGGCACAATACCAACTCACGACTTGCGTTGCACGCTCATAGGTATGTATAGAAACGGTAACAAGATCGTAAACCACGTCCGACCACTCCAATAGAGCAATCTAAGGCCCAAGTCAGACATACGTTTCTAGTACTCTACGATGCGACCCACTTTTGCGTCTTTAAACGACACCAGGAGCCGGTCCAGTCCATCTTCCGAGGTAGCCATCGTTTGAACCTGATCTAACCCAGTGACAATCCCATGCAGACGGTGCTCGCGCACGAGGTGCAATTTTGGCATGGTTTGTGGCGAGGTCCGTACGGCCGTCTGCAACAAGCTTACCGTCAATCAAATATATTGAAGCATAAGCATGAAAAAACATACCCGCAGCTCGGTTACATTAATAAAACCGTCTCCATGAGCGTCCATCTCCATTTCACCCGGTACAGGCTCGCTCGCGGAACCTTCATTGTTTCCTGGGGATGTAATCGACTCTTCACAGACCTCAAACACCCGCAGGTAGCTGTTCCGAGCGACTACGATATTGCATATAACACGGGGGCGAGTATTGTTCGAAGGCGAATTTAGAGTTGAGTGGGTGAGCCTCATGCATTTCGCAAATTCGACTCCACTGGGAGGCAAGACCTCTTGTCGAAGAGCCAACATATTTTAATATGGTTTCAAACTAGGATTGGGCAGTTTAGGTTTGATTTATTAAAGGATTCAGCTAGACTACACGCAGGACATAGCAAGCTGACCTTGAGCCCTTCTCAGTTCTCTAACCTAATACAGTAGAAGGCAGGACAGTATGTTGATTAGAAAAGTTTCAATGGAAATGTATTCTTAGCCATACCTTGTGAAAAGCCCCGCTGCGTTATTCTACAGACAACGATACCACGAAATGACCCGCGAATTATGAGCGAGGATGTAGAGGAGTGTAAGAGCAACAAATGCACGTGACACCCTTCTGTTTACCGATTCGCCATCGAGCTGCCAAGGTCTATTTCTACGTCGGGGGTTCGATTCGTCTTGGGGACCGCACACACGCGGGGCGCATAGCGTCGAAGAATATACCTGTAGCTGAGTTTTGCCCTTAATCCCCGAATCATATCGTCCCAGCTTCGCGACACTTACCTTGAGAGACTAGTGCAGCGAGGGTACACAAAATAAGTGGTGGTTCAGATCGAACCGGTCATGTTTATGTGACAACCAATGCAAGACGGTGTTCGAGGAGAAAAATGCTCAGACCCAGACGCATGTACGCAAGCTTCATATGTACAACCGGAAACACACCTGCTTTGTCCCTATCTGGGAGCTCTACCGCTCAGCAAAGGGAAAACTAATAATTGAGAATACGGACCACCATTAACGTCGAAATGAGCTATTCAAAGACGGATTTTACCCGAAAAAAAGCTGTTACTCAATTGACAGAACCATACATCTCGACGTCACATAATCCTCCCAGGTGATCAGGCGCCCTCCTGCCCCAGCACCGTGCCATAAATGATCAAGTACGGGTACAAAATCTGCACCTCGTAAACACCATACATTCTCATTCCGGGATAGGTCGAGTTTTTTACGAAGGAGTGCCCGGTGAGGTTCTTGACGAGCTGCGACGCCAGCCTAGGAGTATAAACATAATTAAAATGCCGCTAGAACGGGGTATATGCGTGAACTTGAACGGCTTACAATAAGGCACGGCATACACAAATGAATCTCAAACGGGTTCCCGGGTTCGATTGTACTCGCCAGTTGTACGATCTGTCGAACGGACGATTCAACTCGAGGGTCGGCCGAATCAACTCCACACATGCCCTACAACTCATGCTCAGCCGTATTTTGAACTATATAGAATGTTTGATCGTACCATATATAAATATACAAACACAGCTTGCCTCCAGCTTTCTTGTATCGCAAATCGAGCAACCACACTCGCAGACTGGTCTGTATCCATCACAGGTTTCCACCCTTTCAACCTTTCTTCAATCTCACGCCACTGTTCCTCATTCCAGACAGCTTGCTCGATCCATTTAGATACTCTCCAAACATTGATTTTCGCGAGTAGGACGATGATATCTCCGGGGCACCCATAAGCCCATTCCACAATCTTGATGCTAAGTCTGTCGGTTGGTGGATCATAAAAGTTGGTCTCGTAGTGCAGGAGAGGTGCAGTGCCGAACGCAGCTGCAGAAACGGTATCCCAAAGTACAAACTTGCGCATTTCGTAGATTGGGCCGTGCAGAGTATGAAATATCGAGATAGCCGAGCTTTCAGCCCAAAGATTTGTAAATTCAGCTGCAAGCTTGAGAAAGAGTGGAAGGCATTGTTTTAGGAGAGTATAGCTCGCGCGGCTATCAAGGATCATCAACGCGTAGTACGCTAGCTACCGAAATACATAGATACGTGAACTCAGCGTGCTCGGAATTCAGATCACGTTTCAAGACTCACATCAAGCATACTCGAAAGCCGACCTTCCAAATCCGGGACGTCCAACACCTCAGAGACAGACGTATCCGTAATCTGACGTTGGAACCTATCGATCCAGCCGATATACTGATTTTGATGCGTGCCTTCCAGCAGAGCTCGGACGACATGTGCGCCGAGGTACAGCGACCATCGTTTAGGTTCCAAGGACTCATTCGAGATCCTGTCAAGACCGGTTTCAATCGCGTACGGGAGAGGTCCAAACATCACCCGCGATGCAAGCCGTCCTACTAGGACAAAGAAGGAGCGTTTGTATATGATTGGTACGTAGAGTTGTCGACTTACATTGCGAGACTACGAGTGGTGATAGGTTTTTGGGATCAATAGCGTCCACCACTATGCTTCGAGGGATTGAGTGTGCCAGCTGAGCCGCTTGCCCCCATGAAACGACGTTCTGGGATATTTCCGGCTCCGTCTGAAGTAAACCAGTCGCACCCTAACGAAAAGGAACAATAAAAATTTGGTTTAGTCGGTATACACGAGGAGACTCACATACACAAGACTCGATTCCGAGGTTTGGCCTGTATCTGTACCTGATATTGGAACAGGAGACGTCGAGGAGCTAGCGATTGGCGTCGAGATACTACTCTGCTGATGAGAGGTCGATGTCCGTTTTGGCACGTTTAGATGATCGTATCCTAGGCAGTAAAAATCCCCTTCACGACATCGCTCACAGGATGGTCGAGTCTCATCGCATTTTTTCTTTCTGGTTGAAACAAAAATAAGAACGAAAAAATACCGTTTTACGATGGCTGAGACGAACCTTTGTTTGCAAGTCAAACAACCGCGAGCCGACCGATTAGGAACGTGCGAGGTCATGATAACACAGCACTAAAGTAGTTCACAAGAAGGAAACACAAGATGAGAGAGTATATAGACCTTCAAGCCAAGACCGCAGCACCGAAGACTCGTCCCAAAACGTGGATCAGCAAGTAGGCTGTGCCCTTATCTTATTTGTCTGGTTGCAAAGCACGGCCGTCAGATCAGGTGTAACCAATTGATGCGCAGTAGCGGGGAGCCCAAGACACAGAGAGCATCAGACTAATAGCATGTGGTGTATGTAGAAATAAACTATAGCATAAACGTAGTTGTGGTCCAGGAAGCTGGTGGTCAGGTGATGATGAGTAAGCTTCACCATGAGTTCAAACAACCGACAACAGTAAGCTCTTGAATGTGGTGTCGTCTCTATATACTCTCAATGGCCATTGGAATAGTATACGCCAACTATAGACCAGTATGTTTGAGCTTGTGAGATTATTCAACCAGTAACGCAGCTTTTTGGTGCGTGCCTTTTGCCCTTTAGATGGTACGCGCATTCATGATCGTCACTGGTCTTCTTCGTCGAGTTCGCATAACAGGAGAAAAGAAATAGGGGATAGATTAAATCAGGGGAGACAGCAAAAGCCTATTAAGCTATACAGTAGCTAGACTGATATTATACGACTAAGTATTATGGTCAAGTATTCTAGTCCATTCATGCTCAAACCGGCGTATCCAGTGGTAAAACAATGCATCGCGAATTCACATAATCATCCCAGATTACGGGATACCCACCAGCCCCCGCTCCATGCCACACATGATCAAGCACAGGCACGAAGTCCGCGCCACGGAGACACCACACGTTTTCGTTGCGTGAAACCTGCAGTTTACGTCTAAGTAAGGAGCGGTGTTGCTCTTGGCGGGCTGCAACTCCAGCCTACGTCACGTTTCAGAATGATTCATAACCCAGTCAGAGTTGAAATATAGTTCAAGACTCACGATAAGGCAAGGCATCATGAGATGAATCTCGAGGGGGTTTCCCGACCCGATTGTGCTCGCAAGTTGCACAATTTGTCGTACTGCCGACACCACTCGCGAGTCACCTGAATCTGCGTCGCACATGACCTACATGAAACAATCAAACCTCATTAACCCCATCCGACAAGACCCCAGAAGTCTCACCATATACAGGTATATTAGTACCGCCTGCCTTAGGCTCTCCTGAACTGCCAACCTTCCAACCACAGCCGCTGATTCATCAATCCTATCGATTCGCGCGGTCCACTGTTTGGCATTCTCCTCAACTTGCCTCCAATCTTCATTGTTTTCGGCTCCCATCAATGGCTGTCCCATCCATCTGGACGCACGCCACCCGTTTATCTTCGCAAACAACACCACAATTTCTGCGGGACAACCATAGACCCACTCCAATATCATGTTTTCATGTTCAATATGTGCCGGAGAGGGGGGAATGGTTGTGTCGTAGTGCAAGAGGGGGACGGATCCGAAAGCAGTGGCTGCCATAGTGTCCCACAGCACAAATTTACGCATCTCGTGCATAGGGCCGCAAAGCGCATGGGCGATGGAGATAGCGGAGGTTGAGGTCCATATATGCGGAATTTTTGTCGCAAGTTCCAGGAAGATAGGGACACAGAGCTTGATGAGGTGATATGCGGCCCTGCTAGTGGATGTCATGAGGATATAGTGTACTAGCTGGTTGTAACCGTAAGCAAGTATTGCACTTCAATATCTGGAAATAGGACTTACGTCTTCTAAACAAGAAAGCTTATCCCCTAATCTCAAACTGTTAGGATCCCAGGAGCTCGACTCGGACGCCGTGATATGTCGAGCAAACTTGTCTATGAGGTTGATATGACGATGCACTTGATGACCGCCAAATAATGCCTGGGTAATTGTCGCGCCAAGGTACCAAGACCAACGTTTGATATTCGATATTCTGTTCGCGATATGGTTCGTTAAGTCTGGCTCGCTAATGACTCCAAATGATCGGAACATGACCCGTGATGAAAGTCTTATGTCTGGGATTCAACGGGATGAGGTAAGTGGTGATAGATAGTAAATCATAGGCGTACATTGCGAGACGATCAATTCAACCATGGTTTTACGTGTGAGTTCTGTTTGGGTGCCTTGGAGCAGATAATTTGACCAACGAGGAAATTGAATCAAGGTGGCGTGGTCAACGGAATCTCCCTGCCGTTTTCCCGGCTCTAATTAGTATCTTACATATCATACGAATACAAAGATTTTACCTCGAATAGATTTTGGTCAAAGCCAGGGTGTGTATAGGATCCTGGAGGAGTCGAATTCAGGGCATAAGATAGATTCGAAAGTAGCTCGTCGGTGTTAAGTTGCGGTTCGCTGTTCTGCTCGGGTGCATATCCCAAACAACGAAAATCACCGTTACGACATCGTAAACATGTAGGCTTCGTCTCGTCACATTTCTTCTTCCTAAATCCGAGATCCTTTCAAAATTTGTAATACAGATATGACTTAGAGCACATACCGTTGTTTGCAAGTCAAACATCCGCCTGTCGATCTGTTTGAAACTTGCAAGGTGGACATGGTAGCCAAAGAACTTTACGAGTGATATCATACCTCCCCGAAAGCACAAATATATGATTCCTCGTCCGGAGCTCTCGCATATCGGCGTACTTCACGCAGTTGCGGCGCAGCAAAACAGCCAAGTCCCAGGCGTGAGTGATCGACAAAGTGGGGAGTTGGGGCTGTGCAATGGATCACGCCGGGTGAAGTTCTGGGCGGCCAAAACCAATCAGTTGCGCGCAGTTACGACGGACAAGGAGTCATGGGAGGGGGGCAGATCGCGGAGATCATGGGAACTTGAGGCTCTTCCGCGCAGTAGAGGCTGGCGCGCGGGCCGCGCGGGTGCATCGAAGCGATCACGTCTGGGGGAATTTGATTTCATTCCTACGTTGGTCGTGTTTGCATTACATTCGTGCTCAGCCTGCGTTCAAGTTCTGAGAGCCTTTTCAACGATTTGAACAGCAACTTCAGCGGTTCCCCAGGACGACTGGTACCCTTGTCCGCCATGGCTGCTAGATAATTAGCTGAAAGTTACACACCATTGGTCCAGGAACCACACGCACCCATAGTTATAAACCACCGGGGTGCTCACTTCCCGTTCACCTTCCAAATAATTAACGTTTCCACGCTCGAGCCGAACGCCACCTCTCCTCGCTGGCCGTAGACCACACCCAGATTCAATTATGATAGACTTTACGTCCTCCACAGTGGGCGTCCGACCATTTTCTCTCGACTTCGGTGGAGCAATTAGAGGAGAAAGCGCGAGTGTGCGTCGAATGATGTCGTCAATAGTCTCGAGGCGAGCGTGAGGATACCAGTCCTCGATCCCATACGTGCCTCCTAACACAACCTACACAAATCAAAGAGTAACGAAGCAAGAAGCTAGAAGGACTCACATCTCCACTTCGTCTAGGAATAATATATGAGATGTGGTCGGGGGTCTTCTCCGAGATTCCGAATGTGACCCAGGGTGCGCGGATCAGGACAGTCTGACCTCTGACCGGGAAAACATCATGGGCATCTACGCCTCCTAGTGACCGAGTTCCAATTCCAGTACATACAACGATCAAATCTTCGGAGCATAAGGTGTCAGATTATGGTTAAAGAATTAGAGATAACGCACCAGGTTTTGACGATGTGAACGATCCCTGCGCGACTTGAGATATATGCCCAACCCTGGCGCGAACGATCTTACCCCCATTACTCAAGAATACCGACAATAGGTATGGAAGGTAAGCGCTCGTATCAATTGTCACCGTCTCGAACTCGACTGTGACCCTATCCCCGGCCTTGTTATCGACCAACTTGTGCTACAATAGCAGTTGAGACCAGCGCAGATATGTATCGAATAAGACTCACGTGAGGCATGAATTCATATGGATATGGCGAGTACACGTTACTTGGCTGTTTGACGAAAATCTCTGTTTGATGGAGCCGCATAAAACAGCCTGACGCAGGATGTCCCGGTTCTGACATCTTCCACATAGCCTCGAAAGTGCGGACATCGTACGCTGTGAATAGGTTAGCTTCACTTGTCAAGATGGATGTCACTATTTACCTTGCTGTACTTTGTCACCTTCTGCACGACTCACATGATGGGCACCCTGGACGATTTGGCTGAGTTCGGAATCGATACGCAGTTGTGCGAGTAATGGATAAAGTACTTACTGCCCATGGACTTGTGTACTCGATCGTTTTCTTATCTCCAGGAAAATGCTCTGCGAGAATTGTGGTTATGTATCCCTGCTCTTGGAGTTTCAAAGCCGTGGAAAGTCCAACCACACCTACCACACAACCAGTTCAGCTCAAGATACCGTAATCTGAGGACTCGATTATACACACCAGCACCAAGAACTACAATACTGGTCATTGGATCCGAGATGATGGGTTTGTAAAACCGGGGAAATCTTGTAGCAGATCGGTGGTCGACGCCATTGGAAGGAGAAGCTTCCGGTCACGTGGTAGAACTTTTTTCTTCCGCCGCTTCCCAAACTGTCCAGACGTAGGTAAGTTCAAGCTCGCGAAAGTCGTGAGAATACCTCGAATAGATATCAAAGAGGACCGAAGAACAGCGAGAAGGCGGAGTTTTCTCCGGGACCAGATGGTCGCGTGGGATTGATGCAGCAAGCCGTCACGTGACACTGTAGCCTCTCCCTCTGTTATACCGCCTGTACACGTCTCCTTTGGCTCCTGCGCTTTGCGCCTCGTGGTTCGACTTGTGTTCGTGTAACGAGTAGTAAATGTATTTCAAAAAAAAAGCCGTCACGTGATCGTGACAAGTGTCCTCGCTTTTGGCGCCGCTCTTCATGCATCGAGGAACGGGGGTGTCTTCGCGACCCATGAAGGCACAGGTTTTCTATCAATCTCCTACTATCAAAGAGCTTTGGAGAGCAGAATTAACATCATAAAAAAGGTACTGGATTTAGCATCCGAAAAAAATTATCGTAGAGCAGTAGCGAATACTGGCAGCGAAATGAAAAAACCTATAGTTTAGTGCTCAGGCTGTGTATTATGAAGAGAAGAATATCAAAACGACAGTCTTTGGTATCCTTATTCTTGAATATATTCATCTCATTTGCGTACATTCCTTGCACAAACAGACACGAAGTCCGAAAAACCCTCACCCGGTTTGGTGGATACGCATCCAGTCAAACTGGGTTGTGCCCCCCTTTCCTGGCTCACTAGCGAGGCCGATATTGCCAAGTTGTGGCTGGGGGTGTTGAGTAACTGGTTTGGCAGTATTCTGGCGTTGGTAACGCATATAGATCAAAAATGCGGCAAACAACACCAGAATTGCGAGTGCTCCAACCGAGCCCCCAATGATAGCGCCAATTGGGAGCTGGCTGCTATAAATGAGTGTCTCCAGTGCGTTTGTGGGTGTAGGGGTACTGGTGCTTGTGCTTGTGCTCGTCGAAGAAGCTGACGAGCTGGTACTACTGGCTGTACCTGCGCTACTGTTCGTGCAGGTACATTAGCCCATGAAGCACTCGAAGACTATATCCGGACCTACCTGGGTAAATACATGAAGAAGTCGAGACTAGCATAGTTTCCTCCACCAGCGTGAGTGAGAGTAACATTGTGTGGTCCATCAGCAAGGTCTGTTTTGCTCCAAGCAAGCCTTTGCGTAAGCTATATGCGAGTCAAAATACTGATGATATCAGATAGAAGATCGTATCTCACTCCAATGCCCCCCGCCGAGGCGGTGAGTACCGTCTCAACTCGAACACCATCGACACTGATATCGACCGCTGCGTTACCCGTAAAGTAGTCGGTAAAATACCATACGCCGGTGCCTGTGAATTTGAAAGTACACGAATCACCCGGATTCTTGGTAGAGTGTAGAGTGTCTCCGAAATAGACCGCAGACCGCGGCGAAGATGACTATAAAGTAGCTTCAGATGTTATTCACCGAAGCCTACTTCTGTTAAATCAGCGTACAAGTGTCTGCCACTCGCCTGAATAGGTAACTGAGTCGCCACCGTCATTGTCATCGACAATCATCGCATCCGCAGGCACGCTTGATGCCCCCCTAAGCAAGAATGAGATACCTCAGCTGATGAAGAATATCTGGAACTTACGGCCCAAGCGTTACTGGCTTTATCCCGTCTTTGTCATTGTGTGGCGTGACGCTAAAGATAAAAATTAGACATGATACTCGCTTGAAAGTTTCCCGTGTGACATACGACAAGTAATCCAACCCTGCGATAGTGTTGTTTGCATCAATTATCGGACCGGCGTTGCTGATGATCAATTGATGGTCCCCCGTGTCCAGACCATCAACGCCATACAGTAGGCGCTGGTAATAATGAGTTATACTATCTGCATTGTAGGTGCCACCAAAATTATTGTCAACGGATACGAATACATAGCCGCGATGGGGTCCTAGATCGGCGAAGTACCTGATGGCACTACCTATCATGTCCGCTCAGCTTAGGTCCTTCAACGACACGTATCATAACTCTGAGTTATCACATACCTCGAAAGAAATATATTAAGCTTGCACCGGATGTCTGGGTATAGGTATATGTCCCGTCAAAATGAGGGGTTGAATCCTCCAAGCCAGTTGTACTCCAGTCCGCGCCACTGAATTGAATCCCATTCCGATTAGTTGGACCGTACACATTCGAGTCGTCAATTTGTACGGAGCTTTGAGATGTCACAAAGGGTAGAAGACACAGCAAGTAGGTCAGGATGTGAGGATAGTGATACATCACCGTGGCGGCTTGTTCACTCGGAGGGACACGAGGCTCATCCCCTCCCATACGGGTAACTTTATAGAATAAGAAGTAATCTAAAGAGAGGGCAAAGCTGTGTACCAAAAGTCAACTAGATATCGGACTTCAGCTCCCCGGTAGCTGAGTATTTGAGGAGCCCCAAACAGGAAATTTCAGAATCATGCCATGGCATCTTGGTGATACTAAGGGCGCTCCGCGGCTGCCGGCTAACCATATGCCCATCTACAGCCTTGCGTCATAATGTCTAAAATAGCTAAATTAAACGTGCTAAACTGCTGCTGAGGCTGAATCGGATATGAGATAGGCTTCGGTATGAAATTAAAACATGCTGAATGAGTGGTGTTGGCGCATTGTTCTCGGTAGCCAACCGTAGTGCCTGGCATATAGGAGTGTCAACAGACGAGAAGGCGTTTACAATAGCAGAAGCATATTGGGACTTTGGAACTGCGGTTCCGTAAGTAGAATTCAAAGGCTTAGACTAGAACTGTAGCACCTTCGACTAGACATCTTCGATTGAAATGCACGATTCCAGTGCAGTACTTTCCACGCAGAATCCAGCTTCATGAGATATAACTGTATAAAGCCTTCTATCATGTGGATAAGCCGATTGACGACTGTTCACAGGGTTTAATATACGGTGCGCCGTTTGGCCCAAAAATGGCACTGGCATGCAAATTGAAGATTAAAGTACTCTTGGTTTCAGCCGGCACAACTTCCAGAATGCCTGATCTATCTACTAGGTGCATTGCACTTCGACAAACGAGTGGAGTGAACGTGAAATGCTCAAACCGTTGCGCCGTTTCAGCAACTTGTCGTACAAAGGACTACCTCCTAGAAGCCAAGTCACATCCGTGCATTGCGACAACTTGTCTCAAACATTTCACCCCTGAAGGTGGTCTCAGTGGCCTCCCGGGTGTTTTACACGCGGCCCAGAGCTTGATACCAACAGAACACCTTAAAATAACCTAGTTGCCACCGAAATGAAGCGTCGTGCCTCGTGCCACGAGAATGACTGCACATCGGCCCGGTCGTTAGTACACCTCCTTTCTCAGCACGAATACCACAGGAATCCGTATCTATTCGACTATCTGGTCTATACATACCTACCTAATTCATTGAGCTCCGTCTGTGTGTTCACTCTTCATTTCATTTTCAATCTTTGTAGGTTGATCAATCGAGATTCGCGAATTTTTACTCGACATGTCTCCTCTACATCGGACACTGGCTTGTCTCATGACATCCCACTAAGTTCTTCCAGTGTAAGATACTGGTGGGACTCTATTTTTATCTTATGGAGCACGAATACTATCAGACCTACCCAGTACGGCTGGTCGATATCGCTATTTTGTCCTACCCGGACTCCTCAGACTAGTTACTAGATGAGTGGACTGGGAAGGCATTTTTGTAACGGTTCGGTTCTGTACAGTCTCATTCTTTACCTAACGTTTGCTTGTGTATGCGCCGGTTCGCTTATATAAGGCCCGGTGTTTCCCTTGTGCATGTGTCTTTTTCGATGATTCTTGAATCAAGTACTGTTCGGATCGTTCTCTTTCCGCGTCGACTTCGTCGACGCACGTGTGATCATTTGAGCTCTACTTTATTCTATCGGAACTTTACAATTTTCCCCATAACCACTAAAGCATTAGTCTCCAACCATCTAGAGATTGTATTACCGTATTCGGATCGATGGTGCTGGTGAAGTTTTGGCTCGACTACGAGGTGGCTGCTTGCGACTGAATGACAATGTTTGACTAACAACATCACGGGACCAGTTGTGGCTGGCCGGCATCAAGCGCCGCCTCGTTGCCTGCGTCTGGCAGATTGCCAAGCCTATGATGCGATATAAAACCCTTCGAACGCTCCTGTCGATCTTTTGTCCACCCTCGGTCGAGTGACGACACCGAAGATAATGGTTCAGCTCCGCTTTCCTTCGCTTCTCATCTATCATACCTTGTGTTTCCTTGTTGGGAGTATATTAGCCCAGAGCCCTATCAGGCTTGATGATTCCTATGCGTTTAGCGACTTGAACCTGAACGGGATCCAGTACAGCAATTCGAACTGGACGGATTATAACTCTGGGCGCTCTGGATCACGGTATAACGGAACTTACTCTGCGTCGAACAAGGCTGGGTCGAATATCGTTTTATTTTTTCGAGGTGAGTATAGTCAACTAGGCTACCAGCCAGAGCGATACCAACAGTTTTGGAGGGCAATCGATTAAATACTATGGCGATAAAGACCCAAACGGGGGAATTGCGACGGTTCGAATTGACGGGCAACAATATACAAATGTCAGCGTCGGTGCTCCATCCTCTGGATTCTCCGCCCAACAGACGTTATGGACCTCGCCAGCCCTCGACCCGAACGATCATCAAATTGTGATCAGTAACATCGGAGCGAGAGTGAATCCGAAGAAAGGAGTCATGGGCTTGGATTTCTTTGAGTACGTACGGAGTAGAGGTTTGAGCATATCTCTGCTGACACTCTGCTGATAGGATTGTACCAAACGACGGGAGTAATGATATAACCCCGTCGAATCTTGGACCGTGAGTTTGATGGCGTTTATTGTACTTTTTAAGTTTCAATTAACCCTCTCTTTAGAGGAGCCTCAAGTGTGCCCGAGAATGCAATGCTCGTGGACGACACAGATCCATCAATCACCTACGCTGGGAACGGCTGGCAACCCAAGGTGCGATTTTCCTTGTTCATCCTGTATTATGATTCGTATTTTTAGGTTTCTTCCAAATTAGCCCTCGACACCCGATACTACGATCTACCTTCGAGGCTCAGCTCACACCACCCGATTCCCCGGCGAGACGTGTATATTTCGGTTCAGCGGTACCGCCGTATGGTATTTTACGGACTATTCAATGGGCAACGCGGCTGTAGCGATTAGTCTCGACGGTGGGCCTCCCGAGACGGTTAACACTACCGCTGCAAACAGGGGTCTTATGGTATGTACCTTGTCGTGGGAGATAATTCGACTACTGGAAGGGCTTCCAATAGCGATCTCAAAGAATGACATGGGGTAAGACAGACTTGAGCGATGGGCCACACACTCTTATGATCACGCACGCCGATTGGTCTGGGACCTGGGCAACTATCGATTTTTTCAAATACATACCGAGGTGAGTGTGTGCTGTTGAGAACGGGATTTATGTTATTCTCTCACTGATATCATTGTAGCACCAATACGGCAGCTAGTTCAACTCCATCAAGATCCTCCACCGCGTCCCGATCAGGATCTGCAGCAGCCTCGACGAACCTCAGCGCCTCCGACTCTACTTCCAACTCTACGCTAGGCGGAACAATCGCTGGGGCCGTGATAGGCGGTGTGGTCGGCCTGGTTTTTTTGGCGCTCGGTATCCTTGCAATGATCAGGATGCGACGCAAGCGAGACCAAAATCGAAATCAAACACGAAACTACGTCGGGTCCAAGACCAGATTGACGAGTCGGGTGGGAGATATGAGCTCGAACTCGCTTCCGACCACTGGCCGTCCGTCTGCTTTGGGACATGGGAGTAGCGAAGCGCATGCGCCAAGCTCCGAGGCAAAACATGTGAGTTTCATGGATTTGTTCCATGTTGGCTTGGTTCTTGGTTCCCTGACTTGTTCGTCATATCGGTTTAGTATCCAAGTAAGACTATAGCAATGCACGGCAGGTAGAAGCGGTTCTAGAACTATGTAATATTTACTTTTAGTACCATACGTGGTCGATGTATCTGTCATGAAATGTTACGGTGATATCACTAGATTCTAGGGATTTTTGATGCTCGATTTTAGTCATATGGCCCTTCCTTTCCCCTATACGGAGCGCATTTTACAGCTTTTCTATGTAGCATGGAGGACATTGAGTCCTACCAAGCGTGACCGTGCTAGGTGATCGGGTGTGACTTCTTGTCACGTGCAAGCTCTGGTTGAGTCTCCAGTCCCGCAGGCGTGTCCAGCTGCTTGAGTATGAGATTTTCGCACAATATCACCCCACTGCTCGAGTACATAAACTCCTGTCTTATTTTTTTTGTATGGTCAACGAACTTTAGTTCCATTCTGGTGGCCGTGCTCTGTTTGGTCCTGGTTGGCTTACCTGATGGGCGTTTTGCGTGGGTTCGCATCTGAATCTAACCTACCACGACGCTAGAACTGCCTCTCATGCCATTGTACTCTAACCCTTCTCACTTATCTTAACTCCTGGACTTGATGCTCGGCCATATCACTGGGGGTCTTTAGAGACAATGCAGTATGAAAGTCACATCGGATACGCCTTGGTTTTTATTCGAGGAGGCCGGGGAGTCACAGTGGTCCCACCTCCAGATTACGCATACCTCTTCATGCTATGAGATGTTCGCTGATCACTTTAATGCTCTATCACAACTCTCTTCGTGAGTCTCTTGACTCCGTAGTTAGCCGGACAACGGACTGGTAAATAGGCTCCAGTCGATGCTACGACGTCACCCGGCTATGCTTGACTCTTGCCTGGCGCCTCGCTGGACTCCGTCATCATGGCTGGCACCTGGGTTCTGGTAACCTGACCCTAGGCCTTAGTCACAGTCGTTGCAGCATCTGATGGTCGAATGAGGTATCATCTGGCTTTTACGGTAAATGATACTAGGCTACGCTCAGGCCAGACGCCACCGAACCCTTCTCGGCCGCCCCGCAAAAAATCGTTCTCCGAGGTTCGACGGCTAAGCGAACACTCTATCGTATCAAGTTCATGGGATTGAAGAGTCTCCGCCACTCTGCTTGTACTTTTCGTATTGGATCTATGCCACCTTGAACGCTCAACCCTTATCTGCTGGACTCATGATCCGACCCATCAACCTATCTGCACTCTACCTAATACTCGCCGAGCCTCTACCAACAAACAATCTCTGAATATCACCCTCGCCTCAATACTTCAATCGCGCCTCTTGCGTAAACAGTGTATCAGTACATGATCCGTCCGTCTTAAATTCATGGGACTTAGATGTTGTACACGGTATTTAGGTAGCCTTAGGCCGGATCACCAGTCTTTCATGGACCGGCCGGATATATGATCGAGGCATGAAGTTTACATCATCAAAAACCTGACGCGAGTGGATTTCTTGGCATGGTACGAAAATCTATAAATAAATGCGCTATATTACAGTGGTTATCGCGGACCCTGATTGAGACGGGTGGCCAGGAGGGTGCACGAGCAAGGCGAAACCGGATTCGGCTCGAAGGCGAGACGGACGCAACAGCATATATGCTGTAAAGACTTCCAGCCCCACTCCTTATAGGCCCGATCCAGGAAGAACCGGAAGTGGACGGATAGTCGTCGTGGAGCTGCCCGAGACCGAGCGCGCGTGCCCCGGTCCATCTATCCTAGATGATGGTTGAGTGGGAATAGAAGTAAGACGGGGACGCTTGACCCCGTGTGGTTCTAGGAATGATGCAGTTGGTGCAGTCAAAGGATGGGCTTCGGGTGATACAGCGGTGGAGGGAGGAGCCATAGGTGGAGTAAGAAAGGGGGAAGTAGGCTGTGTGGATATCTTGAAAGGTGGAACGTGGTCTGGAGGCGTAGCCAGCGCTCCAGTTTCATCTGTCCTCGCCACCTCTTCGTCGGGTGTGATATGACCGAAATCCATTCGCCTGGACCTATCAGTGTGCGAGAACGGCGCAGCAAGTCGTCCGAGGAGGCTGGACAATGTACTCCCGCCACCAGGCGACAACTCAACTTCACCGGCTCGAGCCGGTGGCGCAGTGCTCGACCCCAAACCGGAGCGGGCGCTTCGTCCCAAGGAGGGAACACGGCTGGGCGCTTGAGATTGATAACCCAGGATGACATTCGAACGTTGTGTGCCTGAACGCGACAAGCCAAAAGGCGGAGAGAAGTTCTTCTTATCGGTCTTGGTTTGCTTGGTATCTTCAATCAGTCGAGTGATTTCAAGCTCGAGCGCATCGATGTCCTCTTCATCGTCCGAGTGAGGAGAACGGTAAAGGCGCGGAGGGATAGGGAAGGGAGTTGGTAGAACACTTAATTCGCCTGTCGTAGGCACGTCGTCTAGCTGACCTTTCTCCTTCCCCGAGACAAACGATTCGTCTGAGTCATCATCCGAGTCCTCGTCGCGCGCACGTAGTGTCTGGTTCTGCCCAGTCCACCCGCTGGGCCAGATTGACGACCAAACGGGCAACCCGGGGAGACCACGGGTGTTGACTTCCTCCACAGGAGTCTTCTCGACAGGGAGTTCGGCTTGTGATTGGGAAGCATAGTCGGGGAGGGAATCGTGTTTGTTGGGATACGGCACAAATGGAGGGGGAGAGGTAGCACTCTGCATGACGACCGACTGGCGTGGCGCGGCTAGTAGCGTGTCCGACGTATTGACCCGCAGAATCTCGCGATAGATCGGGTTCCTCTCCTCCCTTGATGGCAGCCCATACGCGCTCTCTGGGTCGTACCTGTAACCACGCTGCGCCCAGTCGATTCTCCCTCGTGGTGCGTTTAGGTACGGGTCTGTACTCGAGGTTGACGCTCGAGAGTAGTAACCGCGTGTAGGTTTCTTGGACGGGAGTCGCCTGCG
>WSTJ01000646.1:0-20463 GCA_019623705.1 Ceratobasidium sp. 428
TTCAAACTGCTGGATGAGCTATACCATTTTCCTGAAGACTTCAAAGCTGTTTGAAGAAAAATCCACATTTGCAGATGCACAAATAAGAATACGCCTGGTTTCCGAACCCGACACAGAAAAATAACGTGATGTATTTAGCCAACCAGGAGCAGATATCAACCATGTGGGCATATACATAGCAACCAAAAACCAAGTATATATCATTTCAGGTGGATACACACACGGTTGATACTTGGTATAAACCGGGTATGTATCTTTCTGGGAATGTTTGTATATGCCATGTGCCGAGTACAAATCAGATTGATGTCAAATATGGATCTGATATGTGTCCAGACACTTATTTGGTATGTATCTGATATTTGAGTGGTATATATGCGCTATGGATTTGCTACATATATGGTGCATATCTCAAGAGGGAAGATATATACATGATATAGACTTGGTATGAACTTGGCTACGTTATATGTAGCAAATTTACGGCGCTATATAGCAGGGGGGAAGGGATACAGAGATATAGAGGTATATAGCAGGTATATACTGGTATATACCAACAGGGTCTTTTGCTGATGGGTCTACAAGATCTGTGGTGTCTATATAGTCTATAGTGTTCAGAGGGTGTCTATGAAGACCTGTTGCAACTACATACCTGCATACTTAGTCTATGTAGCAAGGTATCTTTTTGCTGATGACCCTCACCGTGCCCGATGGCTACTTCCCGAACGAGGAGGGTGCCTTACGCTGCGTAACCACAGACCAGGCACCCATACAGGTTTTTGCGGATGGTAGCAGGGGTGGAGACGGGGTCGGCGCGGCTGCTGTGCTTAGGATCGCCGGGACTACAAAGGCTGAGTCTGGGTCGAGATTAGGAAGCAGAGCGGATTGCACGACACTAGAAGCCGAACTCGCAGTCATACTCTGCGCTACCCGTATTCTTACCAGATTGCGAGTTGTCAACCGAGCCTCCATATACAGCAATTCGCAGTTAGCGATTGCTTGCGTGAAAGGGGTCGCGACGGGTGCTCCCAAAGCGTTGGTGAGAGCGATTTGGCGGGACATTGGTCAGATCGAGAATAGGGAGGAGTGCATGCTGCTTACTCTTGCCTGGTGCCCAGCGCATCGAGGGGTAGTAGGGAACGATTTAGCTGACAAGGAAGCCAAGCGCGCCGCGAAGGGAAAGAAATACACACGAGACCTAGTACCGCAACTGCTCCGGAAATACCGCCCGGTTATTACAAAAGCGATGGCGAAAGGGATCTTCAAAGAAACAAACCGAGGATACGCACTAGCAAACTGGGACAATACCAAACGAGCCTTCAAACTTCGTAGTCGTTACCCTGGGGTCGACCCTAGTAAATTCATAGCCAACGTTAAGGGGCTGCCGCGTTCGCATGCCACACTCCTCTTCCGCCTAATCACGGGGCACGTTCAGCTCCAGCAACACCTCCACACCATCCGCGCTGTGGACTCGCCGATTTGCCAGGCATGCAGAGGGGCCCCCGAAACCGTCGCGCACTTTATCCTTAGGTGCTCGAAGTACGCTCGCATACGCCAAGATGTTCTCGCCTCTAGGGGCCGCAATTTTTTATCGCTCTCTTTTCTCTTTTCTTTCAAAGACGCTTTTCCTATTCTCTTTACTTATATCCGCCGTACTGGCCGCTTTAGTGACATAGTTAGATAGACAAACCGAACCAGTAGCTAGTAGTTCCTCCTCCGTAGTATAGAGTTCCGAGCTAAGTTCTGCCTTTGACTTGATACCGCCTGTTTTCTCTTCCCTTTACCGCACCACCTCTCTGTACCTGATGTCGATACATAAGGCCAAGCCTTCATTCGACAATAAATACTCGATTAAAAAAAAAAAAAAAAAAAAGGTTCAGCTGATGTGTTTTCCTGAAGTGTCATGATGAAGGTATAAGTTTGAAATCTTGAAGTACCGAAATAGAGGCCTCTTGCATCAAGCTCTTCAGCCAATCAATTGACGACCCCTGGGGTGGTCGAGCTAGGAACATCTTGCCATGCGCTAGTTATCATGTCGCCTTCGGCGTAGAAACCAAAAGGAGTGCTTGCAGGGTCAGAAAGCGGTCGACAGTCGACTAGCTGGGTTGACACAGCTTGGTTAACCAGGACTGCGGTGATGTTATGTAGCAAGAGCGTCGAATCACTCTCAACGGCGAGATTGAAGGACGATATTGATTCGTTTGAGCGTGATAAGTCGACCCTCATGAGTGTATGGAGTACTGTAGTGGCGAATGGTGATCTAGATCCGTTTGAGGGACTAAGAGAGCTATAATCCGGTGCGGTAAACGTTCCGGATCCATTGGAGCCTAGGAGCATCTGGTTGTCGCCGACTAGAATGTCCCTATATCCCTCTTTCGGGACGGCGAGGCTTACGTAACCAAACATAATGCTTCCGAAAATGTATACCGCTAGCCCGCCAGCAATCGAGAGAACGTAGCATATCTTGCGGTCCAGGAGATACGATTTTGAAGTGTCGTAAATATCGAAGTAACTTCAAGCTGAATAAGGTTGAACGTAAGAGCATCGGCCACTTCGATACCTCGAGATGAGGTCCATAGCGCGGTAGCAGTACGAAGTGCGACGACGGCTAAAAGGCCTTCCAAGGTCAGCGAAAGCACCCGGGCGCCAATATCTAGACCAAAGTTGAAATAACGTGCAGTAAGCAGGGGCAAGGGAGGACCCAATGGGTGTAGAGAGGACCATTGCTGGGAGTTTCGACCAAAGAATATTGCCAGAACACACAAAGCTAGGCCGAGCGCAACATGACAGGCCAGAGCAAAGACAGATATAGTGACACCCGAGCGCCACGAAGCACTTCCTGGCTGAGCGTGGTTTATGATGTTACGGCTGTTGGTACTTGCAGTAGATCTGAGAAGATAAGCTTCATCGGAAGCGGTTTGATTATGGGAGTACATATGTTCAAAGACCAGATGAAATCAAATATGAATTGTAAACGGTAATGGCCGTGGTATGTGGTCAAGGATCGATAGGGCAGAGATTGGTACTAAACCATTTGTTTGAGCTAGATACACCAAGCGGAGCCCTCGATTGCGGGAGGGGGGTTGTGGTTAGCTGCAAACGTACAGGATAGAGAAGCCATCAAGATACGGTAGCCAATTGCACGTGACTACATAGGCGGAGGATCAACCTTTGGTCTATTTTTGTGAGAATCGGCAGGGTTATTAATAGTGCACTGCTACGATAGTAGTGCAGCTCATCCAACGGCGTCAAAAACCTCATACTGTATTACTTTGTGCATAGTCACTCTCTTGCGTCAGCCTCCATGGGGATAAGAAAGATCTTATTCTAGAAGTTGATCGATTATTCGATATGCCCGATCAATTTCGCATGAGCTGCTTACATGACTAATCAATGTAGTCCTTGCAGAGATTAAGTGTTCTCACGACGGCTATAGTGAACGAATTGTAATACGATATGCGGTTGTATGCGCACGTTACAACGAGGGACGTTGCCTTTTAATTTTTATCATCTATGGTAAATTTCACTGAATGGTTGTGAAAGGCTACAGTAAGATCCATTTCAAGCGTGGAGCCACCTAATGGGCTAAGAGCTTAGCTTTGGTTTGGACTAAAAGCTGAAAATATATGATCTGGTCACGCGATCTCACCTCCTCGCTTTTCCATCGTCCCTTTCTTTATCGTTTGCAGTATGTATTGCATAGCCACCATGCGTGCCTCGGGCACTTTCCATGCTCATTTCTACCCGACTCAAGTTCGGCCAGCTCATGATCAAGAGACCTACCTCATCAAGAAGCACAGCTCATCGAGAAAATAGTGTAATGCCTCATTCCCGAGCACCCTGGCTTGTCACAGCTGCGGCTGCGGATCTCCAACCGACTCTCGTTCGGGCACCGGGTCGAGCTCGGCCATAAACAGGTTGGCCCCAAGTCAAAGCGAGTTGAACAGGTTAATTTTGAAGGGGGTCTATCTAATACTTTCTACTTCCATAGTTCGTCTATATGTTTGTACCCGGATTGGTTATCCTGTCGGTTAGGTTATGCTGTTTACATCGTGTTATAAAGTTTGACCTCCAGCATGATAACATTGGCTCCCGTTGTTCTACACTGGGGCACTCAATTTGAGTGAAATCTTCGTGAAGGATGAATGTATGCGCGTATATTGGAACTAACTGAGCGTGGTGCTTTTTTACGTTCATCTAGAGGATCAAAATCCAGTAACTGCATTTGTGTGATAATTTAATGACATTATGTGCATGATAAAGGGGGTACATTGTCTACATATCCGCTAGGAACATCCTGTCCATTTTTACCCAAGAAAGAAACGAGAGGTGGTATCCAAAACAAACAAGACTCGTAAAACTAGAAAAAAATAGCCTATGCCTCAATCTTATCCTGCGAAGCACCCGTAGACCTCGGCAGACCGTTTCCGATATTGCGGAGGAGGATACCGGGGTGGAAGACGTTGAAGGTCTGCATATATGCGTCAGTTTATCCGAACTTGGAAGCCGGGAAGGAGGAATAGCTCACCACCATGGCTACAACGATCGGCATGCCATCGAACCAGTTGAACCACTTCTCAGTAGAGATGATAGTTCCATTCCTATACCTCGACATCAGCACCAGTTTATCTTCACCCAAACCAATGAAACGAGAACATACCAGCCATCGGTCAACTCGATCGTACGATACACGCTCCGGATCAGCACAAACACCGTCGCGATCGCCAGACCGACGAGCATCAGAACCACACCGCGCGGTACGAGCGTCCAGCCTGTGTACTTGGGCTCCGGCTCTGGAACGGAACGAGCGGGCCGGTTGAGGCTGTATCGGATGGTGAACTCGAGAGCGAGGATGGTGAAGAGCACGACGGCCACTGTTTAGATGTGAGGTAGGTTAGCAGGGGGGACGAAAAAGAGTAGGGCAGACGTACCGAGTTGGATAACGATACCGGCCAGCATGATGTTCCCGCCCCGTCTCGACCCTTCGGGTGTATCAGCTGTCGAAGCCATAGCGCCGCCGGCAGCTTGGACAATCAGTGCGGCTACGTCAGCTGTGATGAAGATCCTTGCGTCTGTAGAGGCTTTATTAGTAACTTGTTGTGATGAAAATGAGACGAGACCTACAAAGGCGAGCGGATATCCGACTGTACTGTGGACCGACCTCGGTGACGATCTTAGGCAGGATGAGGAACATCGCCGCGGTCAGGAACGAGGGCGAGATGATAGTGGTGCAGATTCTGTGGGGCCAATCAGCATTGTAAGTAAGAGGTGGGGGGTGATATACGTACTGCATCATGAACGCATCCCCGTTCGTTGGTGAAAGATGTCCCCAGTACCGTGCAGCCCAACCGATCAGCTCTCCGATCCCACATAAGACGAGTGTGGGGATCATGAACCATGTCCGGAGGATGATTGCCTCGAGTAAGTGAGTGGCTAGTAGATTGATTCAGGCTAGGTTGAGGTAGGAGTCATAGAGCAAGAGCGTACCGGTTGTGACGCCGAAGAGGGCGAGGAAGGTGATACCAACCCATCCTGTAGGAACATAGTTGAACGGAAGGTCGACGATCTCGAGGTCGGGTTGTCCCGTAGAGTTGGCGGTGGCAGCTATAATTACATGAGTAACGTCGGAAGGAGAGGGAAAGCAAACATACCTAAGATTGAACCCAGCGAAGACATTGCGGTTTGAAATAGAAGGGTAAAAGATACCGAGAAGATGCTGAACCAACGACATCACCCAGCGCGTACTTATACTTGCGTGCGCAGTTACGACGCCAAGCCAACCTCAGTCGGGGTCGGTCAGTCAGATCCAAATGACGCCGAGCGGTCCCACATGCATCCACGGTGGACCCTGAGTAATAACACCGCATGATCATTGATCGCAGTCAAAGTCGGGTTCGCTCGTACCCGAGCCAGTATGTGCGACTCGAGTGCACCTGTGTCCGCGTTGCGAACAGAGTCAGTGTCTAGATTCACCATTTCACTCTAACGACCATTCTGGAAATGGCGTACCTGAGACTTCAGCAAGCGGCGCCAAGTCGAAGCCTAATAATGCCTAAATTTGACTGATCGGGACTGGCGCCCATGGCAAAAAATAAATCGAGCTATAGGAAAGCCGCCCAAGACTGCTGCCAGGTGCTGTTTTACAAACTCGTAGAGTGGTTGCATACCCCGCAGTCCGAGGACATGCGAGGTACGATCGCGCAGCGCAAGCGCAGGCGATCGTCGTTCGTATCGACCGTGGCGGTGGCGCACGTGGTCAATTGCCAAATGGTAATCTCGGCCTGGAATAGATACCGAGTCGGCCTCTGATTGGTTCGCATGAGGATAATCGACTGGGACTTGCGGGGCCGCATGAGGCTGTTTTATGCGACTTGTCTCCGCTGTATCGCATCTAGTTCAGCTCAGTGTTAAACTTACATGACATTGCGATGCAGCGACCGGCGGCGACGATCAGCTGGCTCAGCCTGATGAGACGTTGCGTGTGAGCTGGAGTGCGAAAATTAACCTGCGCCAGTTGAGGTTACCAGTTGCTTACTGATACTTACCAAAAACGGTAAGTAACCACAGGTTTACCACTCATGTAAGTAACTAAGAGCACACTTTGTGTACACGACTTGAATATAACCAACCTCGATGAGTCGGCATTCGACATACTCAGAAATATTTTTATCTAAGTTCGCTTGAGCTGAAGTACCCGTTAGTTTGTATCTTGAACATCGCGAGGAGCGGTACAGTAAGAGGAACTCAATCAAGCGTTGGACCAGAGGACCCTAGGGGGTACACTGGTTCCACCCGCACCACCTGCTCCCGACCTCCACCAGCTATAGGATCCCCTTCTCCCGCTCCAGCGTTGATACTGCACCATTGTTGACGATTGCAAGGTGATCGCCTGATGGCCTTGTGAGGCCGAGCTGGAATATCGCAGCTGTTCTGACTCGTCTGGCTCAGTTTGTGACCGTGAGCCAAGCGAGTTAATTCGCGGCCTATATATGGGCCTGGAGCTTTTGTCCACGACTCTAACGCGTTGAGAATTAGATCTAAACCCAGCGGACATCGTATATATACAGCTCCCAGACAGTTCTAACCTATTCATCCATCTGACAGCAGCACAAGTGATTATTCTAAGTCCTTTCAAATGGATGCACAAGTTAACACCATCGTTTCAGCAGAATCTGCTCAACCATAGTATTAACATTTATGCGTAAGCAGTGCGTGGAGGAGAGGAGGGACATCCTCGAGCCGGCCCACTTGTTGTCCATCGGGTTTAGTAGAGCCAAGAATGATTAGCTTTGTAATGTGAGCTAATTAACCAAAATCACAACGGTTTTACCTATGTCGTGATTCTATATAGTACCCAGCTTGATGCAAGTGCATTGAGAGTAACGGTAACTTAGCAGCAGGTTACATGTGGTAACTAATCGTTGGGTAACTCACTACTACCCAAGGTTCCTGCACTCTAAGCCGTGAGCTTAGAGTGAATGACTTGATAAATCAACGATAAATCTGGGTTGGGTGACTAGATCTTGCAATATTAGTCGACAAAGCGAATACCGGCAGAAAAGGCATACTTACGAATACGTATAAGCGGCTGTTGTGCTTCTTTGTGTTCACCTAGCAGATTAAGCATACTAACTGTGTTTATGTGATAAGTTAATGACATTATGCGCATGATAAGGGAGTACATTGTCTACACATCCACTTGAACAACCAGTCCATTTTTGTCCCAAAAATAAAAGCAAGTTGGTATACAAAATAAGCAAAATGCATAAACATAACCGGGAAATTCGCTTATGCCTCGATCTTATCCTGCGAAGCACCCACAGACCTCGGCAGACCATTTCCGATATTGCGGAGAAGGATACCAGGATGGAAGACGTTAAAAGTCTGCATATATGCGTCAGTTTATCACAGCTCGGGAGGTGAAAAGATAGAACCCACCACCATAGCCACGACAATCGGCATGCCATCGAACCAGTTGAACCACTTCTCAGTAGAGATGATAGTTCCATTCCTATACCTCAATATCAGCACCTATTCCCTTTACCTCAGCCAGAAAATGAGAACGTACCAGCCGTCGGTCAGCTCGATCGTACGATACACACTTCGGATCAGCACAAACACTGTCGCGATCGCCAGACCGACGAGCATCAGCACCACACCGCGCGGTACGAGCGTCCAGCCGGTATACTTGGGCTCCGGCTCTGGCACGGAGCGAGCTGGTCGGTTGAGGCTGTATCGAATGGTGAACTCGAGAGCGAGGATGGTGAAGAGCACGACGGCCACTGTTTATATGTGAGACAGGTTAGCGGGAAGAATGAGAAGAAGGTAAGGGGGGACGTACCGAGCTGGATGACGATACCGGCCAGCATGATGTTTCCGCCGCGTCTCGACCCTTCGGGTGTGTCAGCGGTCGAAGCCATAGCCCCGCCGGCGGCTTGGACGATGAGCGCAGCTACGTCGGCTGTGATGAAGATCCTTGCGTCTGTAGAGTCCCCGTTAGCGACTTGTCGTGATGGAAATGAGAGACGAGACGTACAAAGACGAGCGGATATCCGACTGTACTGTGGACCAACCTCGGTGACGATCTTAGGCAGGATGAGGAACATCGCCGCGGTCAAGAACGAGGGCGAGATGATAGTTGTGCAGATTCTGTGGGGCTAGTTAGCATTGCAGCTAAGGGAGGGGGGGAGTGATATACGTACTGCATCATGAACGCATCCCCGTTCGTTGGTGAGAGATGTCCCCAGTACCGTGCGGCCCAACCGATAAGCTCTCCGATTCCACATAGCACGAGTGTGGGGATCATGAGCCATGTCCGGAGCACGATCGCCTCGAGCAGGTGAGCAGCTAATAAACCGAGTCAGGCCAGGCTGAACATGAGTCATAGAGCAAGGGCGTACCGGTTGTGACACCGAAGAGAGCGAGGAAGGTGATACCGACCCATCCTGTAGGGACGTAGTTGAACGGAAGGTCGACGATCTCGAGGTCGGGTTGTCCCGTCGAGTTGGCGGCGGCAGCTGTAGTAGTATGAGTACACGTCGGAAGGAGAAGGAAAGCAAACTTACCTAAGATGGAACCGAGTGAAGACATTGCGGTTTGAGATAGACAAGTAAAAGAAACAGAAAAGATGCTGAACCGAAGGCATCGTCCAGCGCGTACTTATACTTGCGTGCGCAGTTACGACGCCAAGCCAACCTCAGTCGGGGTCGGTCAGTTAGATCGACATGACACCGAGCGGTCCCCACAGATCCACGGTGGACCCTGAGTGGAAAACACCGCATGATCATTGATCGCAGTCAAAGTCGGGTTCGCTCGTACCCGAGCCAGTATGTGCGACTCGAGTGCAGCTGTGTCCGCGTTGCGAGCAGAGTCAGTGTTTTGATTCACTATTTCACTCTGTGAACCATTCTGGAGTTCGCGTACCTGAGACTTCACTAGGAAGCGGCGCCAAGACAAAGCCTAACGAAGCCTAAATTTGACTGATCGGGACTGGCGCCCATGCTCAAGAATAAATCGAGATATAGGAAAGCCGCCCAAGAGTGCTGGTAGGTGCTGTTTTACAAACCTGCAGAGCGATTGCATAGCCCGCAGTTCAAGGACACGAGAGGTACGACCGCGCAGCACAAGCGCAGGCGATCGTCGTTGGCTACCACGGCTCGATATCGGATGTGGCGGTGATTTGGCACGTGGCTCATTGCCAAAAGGTAATCTCGGCCAGGAATAGATACTGGATTGAGCTCTCATTGGTCCGGACCCTCTGTGGCGATAACATGGAGGACAGATACCCGGGATGCCCAGCGCTCAACTTCAACATACCTTCTTGTCCGTAGCCCGCAGCCTAGGTATTCACTCTTTGTATCTGGATTTTGCGGCACTATGAAGTGTTCTCTATTTTCCTTAACTGCCATCGGCTTGGCGGTGTCTCCTAATCTCGTCTCCGCTCTGACAAGCTATGCCAACGAGTTTGTCGATCCCAACTTTTTCCTAGCTCGAAACTGGACAGATGAGACCAAGTACGCGCGTGACGCAATCGTTCAGAGCGCTCAGTGGATTACTTCACAGGGGCCATGGAGTGAGTTGAAACCGCGTCTTATCCGTAGTTCGAGAGACGCTGGCTAAGCTGCGTTTACGAATTAGCTGTCACGTCCAAGACGGTTATGCCCCCGTCCAACAACACCCAGTGAGTTGACGCTTGAACCTCTTCACTCTACCTACTTAACCGCTCATTCGTGTCCCGCCTCGTGTTACAGTGACTATCTTAGCTGGACTCCATAGTTAGTCTCTCTAAAATTAGATCATCACGGCACCTAACAACGCATCTCCTCCAGCCTCTGGCCAAATTGCACAGGCGTTGGAAACACAACCGAACTTACCGAACAACAAAGTGAGCGCGCCTTCCATATCACCCCTTCAAACCATCATCTTATTCGCATTATTTTACAGTCTGGGTGACATGCCCCTACTACAACCGAGATGGCGTCTTCAACCCCGACGCACGCGAAGTCAACGACACCGGCATCTTCCAAGCCATGTCCGATTCGATCTTCTTCAACGCCATGGCCTGGGTCATCACCAACGACAACACCTACGCATCCAACGCCGCTTCCGAGATCAACACCTGGTTCATCGATCCATCCACGGCTATGACTCCGCATCTCAACTATGCCCAGCTCGAGCGTGGACCGGGCGTGCAAAAGGGGCAGCATACGGGCGTCCTTGATCTCAAGTGTATGACCAAGCTCGTTAGTGGGGTGTTGATGATGCGGAATGGGAGCGCTCCTGCTTGGACGTCCGAGTTGGATCAAGGACTGAATGCTTGGGTGACGCAGTACTTGCAATGGTTGAATACGGCGCAATTGTCGTTGGACGAAAAGGCTTCGACAAAGTAAGCTCTATTTTTAGTCTATTTTGGGGGCGATGCTGATATCTAAATATAGCAACCATGGGAGTTTCTGGTTTAACCAGGTTGCGGCTCTTCAGATTCTCGTCCGCGACGCAGCTGGCGCGAAGAATACTATCCAAGAGTACTTCAACGGGATCTACATGAACCAGATCGACGCCAAAGGGGATCAAGTACGTTCTCTTTCCGCACTTGCGCCAAACACACTCGACTAATCACTCTTTATAGCCTCTCGAAACAGCTCGCACTCGTCCATACCACTACCGCGCATACAACCTTGCCGCCATGATCGTAAGCCATTCCCACCCTTACTTCTCTTCCCTCCCCTTACATAATCTCCTTCATCAAAGGTAAACGCCCGCCTCGGCCAGTTCCTCGGCTTCTCCGCCTGGAACCTCAAAACCAACGCCGGCACGACCATCCAAGACGCATGCAACTACGCCATGAACTTTACCGCCGCCCAGTCCAACGAAGTCGGATACGACGCCGAGTTATACCCCAACGTTGCGGCCGTGGCTGCGATCTACGGCGATCCGGACGGTAAATACGCCCAGTGGCTCGCTGGACGGGACCAGAGCTATCCGGGCCAGCCGTACTTCTTGTGGGACCAGCCGCTGAGTAACTCGGGGTTGAGTGGTGCGCCGGCGCCGACGGAGAGTGGGAGTGCTGGATCCCCTCAGCCGACCAAGGGTGGTGGGACGAATGGAGCGGCGTGGAAGCTTGAGATGGGAATGGGAGGTGTGGTTGCTGGAATGTTTGCATTGTTGGCTCTTTTCTAGATTCGGACTTGTCTTGGACTTTCTGATGCTTGCAGTTTGGACAATTTGCTTGGTATGCTCAGACGATCGCTTGTGCTTTTTGTACGGTTGTGTTATATGTTTCATGATTGTTGTATTTCGACTGTCATTATAATGCGAACATTGCCATCCTTATCCTACTATTCTAAGGAATCTAAAACTTGGGTTGAAGGGGACGCTGCACCAATCAGGTAAATGTAATTAACGTGTCCCTCCATGTAGTCGTGCTAATGTTACTCACCGACGAAGGAAAAAGGTTATCCGTCACAGGCGTCTCAGACTGCCCGCCTTTAGTTGCACCAACGTAACTGATCAGCCACCACACGATCAACAATATAATTAGATCGAACTCACTAGCTGCCGCATTCTGAGGCGGGGTCCACGCCTGACCCGTCGGCCCTTGCCCACTCTGCGGTTGCGCACCCTGGTTGATGAAGATTTCTGCGCCTGGATTGGGAGCGTTCTGTCCTTGAGGATTTGTGAACCATGCGACGGGGGCGTCTGGGCCTGAGGGTTTGCAATTAGCTCATAAGCTTGGCTACTATTGTGCACATGAGCGGCATACTGGATTCGTTCGGGTTAGACATGTTTATTCCAAGTAGAAGGAAGATATGAGTGGGTGAATGAGATTAAAACGGGGAGATTATCAGGTGGTGGTGGTGGTTATCTGTACGCTATGGATGTCGTACTCTGAACTGCGGCCGGCGTAATGACCTCCATCCAGGTGGGTATGACGTAACATACCACAATCGGGTCTTTCGGTCCGGAACCCCGGAGGCTTCTTTATTGCCACTAACCAGTAACTAGCCATAGTCAAACATCGACTGCGATCTGAGGCCCAGAACCTCAGATTCATCAGATATCATAAACCAGATAGGGGTGGCCGGATCGAGGGCCATCCCGACAGGAAAGGGGGGTGTGGCGAAGGGACCACCTTACTGCAGGGGTGTTTGGCTCTGAGTATTTTAGGGTCCGGATGAAGTCTGGAACCAAACCGGACTTATCGATCAGGGCTATCTGAGCGTTCTCGAACTCCTGAACAATATACGATATCTGAGCTCAGATCGATTGCCATGTTTGACCGGACCTATTATGTCTGCTTGCATTACGGCTGTTTCAATTTTGATTTAAAATAGCTGGTGTGTATGGTATCTTCAATAAATCAAAAGTATTAGTTTATTTAAGACCACTCAAGCGCATTCGTTCATAAGATTTCCAAACAACCGCAATATCTATTTCCATGTCTTGTACTAAATGATTTTTTCCCTGCTACCAAAAGAAGCCAACTAGTTACGAGAATTTACCTGTGGGAACACCAACAGGCAGGTAGTCTCGCCAAGGTAGGATGAGTAAAAATGATTATGTAATTGAGCGAGATACATCTAGTGAGGAACAGGAGTTGGGACGGGGCCATCATGAGGGTATCAAAACGACTACCGACCATATTCTAGCGTCCGTACATGATCCGATCTTTCTCGCTAGCCTTACGAGCGGCGCGACGCTTACGGAACCAGAGCCAAAGCCACATTATGAAAGTCCCAAGACCCAAGAACACAAGCAGCGCTATCACAATTCCGGCGATAGCACCCGCGCCGATACCATGGGATTCCGGTAGGGCCGTAGACGTCGGAAAGCCACTGAGTGACGGATGAATCAGGCCGCTCGACGTGGCTGTTGGGGTGGTAGGAGAAGCTACAAACACTTGAGCTTGGCCGACTTGAAGCAATCTGTTTTCAAGGTTGGTGAGGGTGAGGGTGTGGTCTCCGTTGGGTAGGCCGTCACTTCGATGCTGGTACGCAGGAACTTGAGGACATGGAACCGAATTAAGGGGCGAGATAACCTTACCAATATAGCCGAATGATTCAAGTACTGTGCCCACGCATTTCGAGCGAACGGCGTACCATCCAAGATCGCGCTAGAATAACTGAGCGTACAATTGGTAGAATACCCTGGCACAAGCTTACTTGAAAGTTCCGGCACTTGGTCCAACAATTCCGGTCACAGCAATTCCAGTTCCTAATAATTTGAGTGTGTCAGATATCGTTCGAGCCCGCCGGATCGGGCGCGAATACCTTGGAAGCTGAAGACAATGCTCGCAGAAGCCGTGCTAGTGGTACTATATCGAGGCTTTAGTGTCAGCTCGTCATGAAGTTAAATAAAGCAATAGGTACGTGCTTCAGTTGTGTACCGTCTTGGGCCGTGAGAGCATTCCAACTCCCGGTAGAATCTGTCGATCCATGAATGATAGAACCCGAATAATTACTTCAGATTAAGCCGGTCGGTGAAGATTTCATGTTTCGAAGTAGCAGGGACGGACCTTGCTTGAGCATTGTACCATTCCATACGACTAAGACCAAGAGCGCCGCCAGTGATGTTTAGAGTAACGGTGTGAGTATTATCGTTTAGGTTCGAAATTTCAAGGAACGGCTGATTCACATCCGAGGATAACTGAAATGGTGCCGTGGTACTGTCACGCTGTTCGCCGTCGACTGTGCAGGCGTAGATTGCCTTAAATATGTGTTGGTGAATCGTCATTACGATATACAATGGCCTTACATTGGTGGAATTGAACAATCTAATTATGCAAAGAATTAGTGCGTAACTAAGATGTCTGATTATTCTTTCAAATTCACCCATATGATCTGAATGTTGTACCATTAAACACTACCGTAGCACTCGACCACGGAGCACCCGCATAGCGAGCATTGGGAGCCCTATCGTCCCAGGTACCCCCGTACGCAATCACAGCGTCGGCGCTGCTGACAGAGATGTTGGCCATTGATAGGAATCAGAGGAGCGGTCGTTGGGGAGACGACTATTAAAGCGTGATGATCTGCCGTCCATGAGTCCAGTTGTGCCATGCCATGACCACGGGGCCAACCACGTGTTTTCCTCCCAGCCTTGTTCTGTAATCACGTGATACCTTCCGAATACAGTAAGAGAGTAGACCACCTTAATTACAGAATCTCGCAGAAGAATGAGTATATTGAGCCGACAATCATATACGCCTTAAACGACCGTAAGTTGTCACGAGCGAGGGTCAAGAGTCTCTAACAAGACACGTTTGACGACTTGGTGATGGAACTCATGGATTGAAAGGCAAATTGGCCTGCTGTCGTGCGAGTCAAGGGTTGGTCATTACCTCAGGTGGTCGGTACCAAACAGATCCCGCCAGACCAAGCGGGGTTAACAATGGCCCGGCTTTCAGGATTGCACGAATTGAGTCCGCGTACGGGCTTGTGTCTTATTCATCAGTCAACATTTCGCCACATTCCATTGATATGCTATGATCATTATTTTCGCGGACTAATTAACGTTTCTGAACACGGCGTATTCTACAGCTGCAGAGGAAAACGTGCTGCGAGACCAGAGCTCGAGCCCGAAAGAGTTTACAAAACCCCTGATAATCACCTAGCTGGTCCGTCTCACCGACTCGCGAGTTGTATTCGGTTTCTCATTACTCAACCGCGTTCACAATACGGATTAAATTTTACGCCGCGAGTGCCGCTTATCCATGCTAGTGGTTGAGCTAGCAATATATACAGCACGAGACGGGAAAGTGCTAGCGCCCGGCGCCTTACCAATCTACAAGGATTGTGAGGCTATGTCAACCATCAACACGCCAATCCATCGAAGCAAGTGCAAGGAGATCTCCTCCTGCCCACCATGACGACTCGACGAGTACTCAGTACAACTGGCGACGCCGCCCGCAAACTCCTTCGGCTCGTTGAAGCATCCACGGATGTGATTCCTCCATTGCAGCACGCAGCTAGCAGTGCACTAGGTATTGCGGAGAGCGTTAAGGTATGGGCGGTGGTTGATTGGGACTCGCCCTTACGGCTATGATACAGGAGTTTTGCACGGACGCGAAAGAATGGAAAGCGTTTGGGGAGTATGTCGAGGACGCGATGGCAAACGTGTTTCAGTCCTTGTCGCAGGTTAGCCAGTCTCATGACGACGCTAGGAGCAAGTTAGAAAAACTCAACGCGTAAGCATATTGGTAATGTACTGTCTTGAGCTTTTGACAACGGCAATCATTCATAACAGCACACTGGACGATATCAAAAGGGAAATCGAATCAGAGCAAGCATCGTCGAAGATGAAGCGCGTTGGCAGGTTCCTTGGAAACCCGGAAAAGATAGCAGACATGCGACAACGAATCGAGTGTGACATTGGTCTTTTTCAGGTAGCGTGGCCAACTTAGTATAAGCTCTGATTAGCTAATTGTCAGCGATGATTCTTGTGCCCTTGCACAGCTAAGTGCGACGATAACGAGCTTGGTCGACGTTGGCAAGATCTTCTACATGGTGGCAGCTAACACAGATCATCGTACGTTTCCGAAGGCACTCCGCGCTAAACTCATGCTTATGATCATGAAAGTATCGAACATTGCGCAGACCACTTCAGTAATTGCTACTGAGACTCAATCTATCTCGCGCAAAACCTTGCAGCTAGGTTTAAACGCCACGATCGATAAGCTTCTGCGGGCACCTGGCGCGTCATGGGACCCGGATCAGGCGTGCATGGAAAACACGCGGGTCGAACTCGTCAGGCGTATACATGCTTGGATAAACAGTCCTGCCAAGTCCGGCGGAGCGGAGATCATGCTACTTACAGCGGTCGCCGGCGCGGGAAAGACTACAGTGGCGCATACGATTGCGCGCGAATGCCATATACATGGGCAGCTAGGGTCGTCGTTCTTCTTCGACCGCGAGATCCAGGGCAGGAACAGTCCCGCTGCGCTTTTTGCCACGGTAGCCGCCGACCTGAGCCGACTGGACCCTCGCATCGCCGAGCATATATCTAGCGCGATAGAACAAGACAACAGCCTGCCCACGGCTTCGGTCTCTCGACAGTTCGAGGAGCTTATACTGAAGCCGTATCGGCAGTATCGTATGGAGCGACTGGTTGTACTTGTGATCGACGCTCTTGACGAGGCGTGGGACACTCGGGGCAGGGAGGACAAAGCTATGAACTCATTGCTGAAAATCCTACGCGATCGCATCCCCGAGCTTCCCGGCACTCTTAGGATCCTGTTGACCTCACGCATGCGACCAGAGCTTAATTCTCTGCTCCGACGAGAACACGTGACCGAGGAAGAAATCAACATCAGCTCGAAATCTAACATAGACGATATGGCAGTGTATATACCGAGCAAACTTCGAGAGCTGGCCGAGAACAGAGATATGGGAAGTGACTGGCCGAGTGAGGAGAAACGGGAGAGGTTCACAACGAAAGCAGGCGGCCTGTTCTTGTGGGTTGCGATTGTATGCGAGTATCTGTCCAACTGCGACGACCCTGAGCTCGAGCTCGGTGACCTGATATCCACGACCGATCTCCCAAATAACTCTGCCGAAGATCAGATTAACGAGCTATACGAGAGGATCCTGGAAAGCTTCAACTGGAGCGACGTCCGCTTCACGGCTAGCTATCGCCGAGTCATGGGCGCCGCGCTTGCAACCAAGACTCCGTTGACTCTCACTGCCTTGGAGGAACTGTATAAAGAGCGCCCGTTAGCCTCTGAGTTCACACTAGAGAGGCTGAGTCTGCTGCTCACGGGAGTGAGGGGAGCAAGTCGAGGCACCGAAGCTGTACGAGTGCTACACCAATCGCTGCGAGACTTTCTTGCCGCCGGGGGGACTGGTTCGCCCAGGTTGACCAAGTTCACGATCGTAGAGAAGCAGCACAGTCGGCGGCTAGCCTCACTATGCCTGGAGCTAATGAATCGTGACCTGAGCTCTGCCACTCCCGGAACCGGATATCTCACGGGAGAGGATGATACGCCCGGGATACCGGTTCAAGTCAAGGATAGCATCCCAGAAGCATTGCGGTACGCGTGCCAGTTCTGGCAGAGTCATATCCAGGACGTGGAAAAACCGGACGAAATTATGCGCTTGCTGACTACCTTTATGGAGAAAAAGGTAATACTGTGGATGGAGATAGCCGCTGTATGTGGTCGATACTCTGGGACCGATGAGACGCAAAAATGGGGGCAAGTGAGTGCACACTTAGTCAGGATTGGATTAGCAGAATAAACGCTAAAATGAACGGTAGAGAGTCGACAAACGCGACGTCGAAATAATACTTCGGTGTAATGCAGAGTATGCAGGTGCCTCGTTTTCAATAAGCAGTCATCTCGCCTACGAAGATCGGCGAGAGGAAGCGCTGGTTGCGATACAACAGTCGGAGGCGATATATCGACAGCTAGCCGCAGAGCAACCAGCTGCGTTTACTCCTGACCTGGCGAGGTCTCTCAGCAACCTTTCTGCTCATCTATCCCACCTAGGTCATCGTGAGGATGCGCTAGCAGCGGTTGAGGAGGCGGTACATATGCGTCGACAACTAGCTGCAGAGCGACCAGCTGTGTTTACTCCTGAGCTTGCGACGTCTCTCAACAACCTTTCTGCTCATCTATCCCACCTAGATCGTCGTGAGGATGCGCTGGCAGCAAATGAGGAGGCGGTACGTATGTATCGACAGCTAGCTACAGAGCGACCAGCTGTGTTTACTTCTGAGCTTGCGACGTCTCTCAACAACCTTTCTAATCGCCTATCCGACCTAGGTCGTCGTGAGGATGCGCTGGCAGCGGTTGAGGAGGCGGTACATATGCGTCGACAGCTAGCTGCAGAGCGACCAGCTGCGTTTACTCCTGACCTTGCGATGTCTCTCAGCAACTTTTCTAATCGCCTATCCGACCTAGGTCGTCGTGAGGACGCGCTGGTAGCGATTGAGGAGGCGGTACATATGTATCGACAGCTAGCTGCAGAGCGACCAGCTGCGTTTACTTCTGAGCTTGCGACGTCTCTCAACAACCTTTCTGCTCATCTACCCCACCTAGGTCGTCGCGAGGATGCGCTGGTAGCGATTCAGGAGGCGGTACATATGCGTCGACAACTAGCTGCAGAGCGACCAGCTGCGTTTACTCCTGGCCTTGCGACATCTCTTAGTAACCTATCCAATCGTCTATCTGACATGGATCGCCTTGAAGAAGCACTAGAAGCAATTCGGGAGGCCGTATTGCTTCGACGCGAGCTCTCAGCAAGCCGCCCGTTTATATTTAATCCTCATCTTAGGCGCTCTCTTCAAAACCTCTCAAACTTGCTCACGGACACGGGTCGTCGCGAGGAGGCCCAAGCTGTTGATATCGAAGCTGCCGGACTGCTGGTTGATCGTTCATCAGTGCCACCACGCTGAGCAGTTAGAACTCGACACCGATTCCTAAACAAATCCATAGACTAGGATAGACCCTCATGTGGCAATCAAACTTCCAATTCTATCGTATTTCAGCTGTTTGTGCGATTTGACGTCGTTGTCTGAACTGCATGCGTAAGCATACTCTCGGGTCTTGTCTATGTGTATGGACATGAAGATTGTAAATGTCAAAATTAGTGGCCTACTCTTGGACAATTCATATCATCCGGTTGTTCATCGCTCTGATCTTCTATCGAACAAGTTTGGCCCCAGGTGCCGCCGTTCTATGTTCACTATCATAATCATTAAGCCTAGAACCACGTAGCGTGTTTCCCAGCAGTCGATGCTCAAGTCAGAGGCTCACGAAAAATCTTGTGTCGTTTCGCATACACCCAGTTACCATGTAGTGTTATTTTATATGAGTATTTTTCTTTTTTCTTCGTGTAGATGATATACAAAGGCTGCTGTGAATCAATTGAGAGGCCCGGGAAGAGAAAATATTTAACAAAAGCCATCCTAATAATTGTCTCCACAGTCGTAACAGCAGCCATTGCACTCACAACAGTCATCGCATTCGTCACAATCATCACGCTCCCAGCAGTTGCCACAGTCGCAACAGTCCCCGTCACCCCCCGAGTCCTCTCCACTAGTGTAGTTACCACCCCCTCCCGCATAGTCTCGATCACCACTCGAGTCTACGATCGGAGGACTAGGGTCCGCACGATTACTGGTCCTGTAGTCAGGTTCAGGCGTCTAGTCGACCCAGGCGTCACCCGTATCGTTGGGATAGACTGCCGAGGGGCCATTGTCGTACAAGTCTATATCATCAGAAAAATCATCTTCGGTGTATGCAGATGGGTTGTCGTTGTTTTGCGCGTATGCAGCGTCCTCGTTGTCGACGTATGAAGCCAAGCGAGGGTGAGTTGCCGTGGGAGCGGGAGCGGGAGGGGAGAGAGGGAGACTGTAAAGCGGATCGTAACTCAGACAAATTCCTCTCTCTTTAGCAGAGCGTCTTCTTCTGTCTTTGATGTCGATACTGAGGCCGTGCCTTCATTTGATAATAAATTATCGGTTATAAAAAGAAGAAAAAAACTCAGATGAAGGTCTCATACGTAAGTAATACGACAAGGGACTCACCAGTTTGCTCGTATGCTAAAATAAACTCTGCAATAAGTCAAGTTACTCGGAGGCGCGATGCCACATGTTATGATAGTTAGCTGATGTTGAGTTGTACCGAGTGTTAGGCGGCGGAGCGGCTCTTCAGGATTTGGCGGAGCGCGTACATGCGCCTGCGACGACGGAAATGTACAGAAAAGAGATTGCAAATGCAAACAAGATGTGTAGAGTTGAGGGAAAGCGCCACGCGTCGCGTTCATGGCGGGTCGAGTAGTTGGCAGGATCTGTTAAATTTGAATGCTATTGCTCCCACGTCAGAGTTGATACGCCATCGGGGGAGCCGCAACTAGTCCTCCATGTTTATGGCGGTTTTCATAAGTCGGAGCCGATCAAAAAATAAACGCCGGGAGGCCAAAAACGGTATTCCGCCTAAATATCTACAGACAAGACATGTAACATATGTGT
>WSTJ01000647.1:0-20395 GCA_019623705.1 Ceratobasidium sp. 428
GACATGGAGCACGTCTGGCCTAGATAATCTAATCAGGCGCTTCAGCTCAGATAAGCAGCGCGCGATTTTCCTGATGCTGTACCGATGCGCACATTGGAGTCCCGTTGCTGTCAAGCCAGTATCCTCCTGTTGCAATGTGGCGGAAACGCTCCATGTCCTTCATCTTTTCACAGATGTCTTGGCTTGGAGCCTGATGGTTGCTGAGGACTGAACACATACGGAACACAGAGTTGTAGCATTCAAATACCTCGGTTGAATAACGGATGGCGGGTCCATGGTTTCGGATGTCATCTACCAAATGAGTGAGGAGATGAAGCTTTTGTTTAGATACAATTCGCCCAGGATCCATTCGTGCAAAGGCATCCAGAACGTTATCCACAAGAACCGAAAGGTCTTCCTAGTTACTTCAGTTAGCGATCAAAGTACGATGATGATTTGAGAACTACACGCACCAGATAAACATCCATATTGTCAATTTCTGGTATCCAAAGAACTGCACCCAGAGAGCCAACTGCCTTTATTAGCGTAAACAGGTCGTCAGATGCAATCCCGTGGACTTGAAAGACCGTGAGTTGCATCAGTGCCTTGAAGTGTCGTCCGATCAAGTTGTTGCGATACTTGACAATATAACGAGTCAGGAACGAATCCATCGCAAGGCCATTGACACTGCTGCTGTGTAGCCGTGCTTCAAACAAGGAGACTTTGGTATCCTTCATAGATGAATGGAGGTGATGCCAAGTGTACTTCTCCACGCCCAATAGGATGGTGTGCAAGATCTCAATAGGTGTATCTCGCGTCAGGAAAAAGCGGAAGTGTGATTAAGCCCTAGGGGCTTAATCCTGCTAAATTAAGCAGATTTAAGGCATTTAACGAAATTTTACAAATTTTACATGAATTTAGCACCTTAAGCTTTGACCTACCAAACACCCTCCAAACACTTTTTTGGGTGTGCTAGAGGGCTCTGGTGACCGTATAAAGCCAAATGGGTGAGTTTTAGGGTGATCAAAATTGGGGCTTAAATCACTTAAATTTCGTTAAATTTCGTTAAATTTAGGACCCCCCCAGGTTAATTTAACCAAATTAACCTTAACAAGGGGGGGGGAGTTGTTAAGAGTCTAAAGGGCTAAATTAAGGTTAATTTGACTTAGTTTAGCTTAAGTTTTCTGCCATGTTTTCTCTGTTGCGGTGTGGATCGAGCCCTGCATATAGTCGGTTAGAGTGTATAAGCTGTAGTCACCCAAACATACCATGTATTTGGAGTAAAGCGTTGAATGGCTTGTCTGACTGTTGGTTGAGCCATTTGGTCTGTTCAGCCATTATTGCGTCGTCTGACGCTGGCCGCCCAGGCTTACTCATTCGGGTTTTCAGCTCTCAGCCCTGCTTGATGAGAATGACGATAATTGATTGTGCAGTGTGGTCCTTGGTGCCGGTCTTGGTTTGCAGCTCGCTAACATGACTTTCAACACCCAGGCAGGCCTCGAGGATCTGATCTTGGATCTCCCTGATAGTCCCTTCCACGGTACGAGGCTCCCCTTTCTACTCGCATATGATGTAGCGTCAGTTGGCCATACAGACAATGGGATCTTACCTTGTAATAGGACGAGTATCCGTCTTTTGTTTCAACCACCTTTTGAGGGCCACCAGCCTTGCAGCGGCGACATGAGAGGTTCCCATTGCTACCAATATGTGAGGCCTCTTCAGATTGCGCAGGGTTGTCCGCTGGGAGGTTCAGAATGAAGATTCGGAGTCGGACAAATGACCCAGTCAATACGTTAAAAACTCGGACAGGATTTTCGTTGTTTTGACTAGTCTTGATGAGAATAATGTTCTCTAGAAGTAGAGGATGTGACTCACTCGAGCTGCTGTTTCAGCGCTGCAAACTGTTCGGTGCTTGAGGCGTGCGTCGCCGTGGACACAAAGCGGATGAAGAACTCTTGGTTGAGGAGTTTTCCGGGAAGATTGGCGTGCGCGAGATAGATGTTATTATGGGGTTGATACTGTTTTGTTCGTCCACCACTAACATCGTCAGACCACGGTTTGATGAAGCAGGACACCAATTCATCACCACCTGCCAGTTTACGAAGGGGATTTGGCATCTGCTCTTCGTAAGCCTTGAATTCAGCTAAGACATGCATGCAGGATGAGTACAAAGCACTACAGAAGAGCAGATAACCTACGTAGAAACTCATAGTTTGAACGGTCCATGTGCTCCTCAATATCTAGAAAATTACTGGAGAACGCGCTTGCTGGTACAGAATGGGTCCCCTCAAGAACTGAAAGTTTCCCCTGTACGCATACTCAGAGTTGTATCAACGTCAAATTGACAGCCGGCTCACTATGCCCTTGCCCGTCACACGAACAACCCTCTCGCAGTCAGCAGTAAGTTCACCGTTGTGCTTGATCCAGCGGCGTGGAATCACCAGCGACCCATCGTGCAGCCGACTGAGCTCGTTGACATAGAAATGTTTCCCGTTAGCCGCATACATGGGCGTGAGCTGATCCAGGGGAACGTGCTCTTGCCACTTGGCTGACTGCCAAGCTTCGGAGACCTTGGCAGAAACCTCGGGATAAATGTTGATATGAGGAGCAACGAGTGGATTTGAAAAGTCCTAAAATACCACACACTCAGTCTCCGATCACTCATGCGCAATTCAGTGACTTACCCGACCCACAAGCTGTGGGACATCCATCATATCGAACACGTTTCCATGTACCGAGCGATAGCGGTGTGATTGGATACTCGTCGTCTTACGAAGTTCTTTTTGCATGTTCCGAAAGGTATCGAGCGAAGGAATGTCCTTGCGCTCTATTTCCTTCATGATCCAAAAGATTAGCTTTAGATGCGCAGTGGACAGCCGAAGGCAAGGCATGCTATCCAGTAGATCCAGGAGAAACCGCTTTAGGCTGATTTCAGAAACCTTGTCCGAAACATACAACAAGATACTCACAGTCTTGTTCTTATAAGGGAGCCAGTCCCAGGCGGGTCCAATAGCTCCAAATATCTCCTCAACCTCCTTTTCATCACCTTCCAGCTCAACTGGGGAACATCATTCATTCCACGTATGCCAGAACACAATGAGAGTACTCACGTTGCTCCATTATCTGCTGCGGAAGCGAGCCAAGTGAACCATCCTCCTGAGTGTCCTCCTCGGGTTCGGCTCCCAAAGGTATTTCCTCTACTCCGTATCTTGCAAGGATAGCTCTTGACTTTTCAATCATCTGAGCCTTTGGGTCGACTCCAGCAGAGAAGTGGACGTTGTCAAAATCGTATGTGCTCACGCCGCTAGGGTCAATATGACTGATGTCATTCACCGGCCATGGCGAAGGTGAATGATCGTAAGCCGGGGCAGGTGGATCGGAGGGGTTATTGAGTGAGGTGGCGGGAGCCTGATGTACTTGAGCAATGCGCTGTAGCTGCTCTTCATCCTCCTTTCGGGCACAGGAGTCCTCGTGTGCTGACGACTCTAAATGCCTTTTCAGACTGCTTCGCGCTATCCAACCATCGTCCGGTTCAGAGAGCTCAGGTGGAAAACACAAGGTACAGCGAATCTTCCCGTCCTGTCTACGCTCAATAACTGTTCAAACGGCTTAGTATCTGTGCATGAATAGGTATCCAAGCGGTGACGCATGGTCTAATAACTTACAAGCAGGTAAAACCACGATAGCCGGCATAATACTGGAGATAACAATGAAGCTGATTAGTTATAGGATGATCTAGCTCGTTTGACGCATCTACACACCTTTCAGTGCATTTACGGAGTGATTGCGTACTGTGTGCGGGCTTGGGAGGGCCGCCACGACCGGGTCCAAGCAGGTACGGATGGTCACGTGCTACTCTGCCAGGCCTGGTTGGGTTTGACTCGTCGCATTGTGGGCTTCCAATCCACTTATCGTGGTGTTCGAAGTAGGTCAGAGCGCGCCGGCATGTAGCAAGGAGTCTCCGGAGTACTTATGCGATTATGACAAAGAAATATATTCTTATATTTGTATATACACTTGAAATGGGAGAGTCGCTACAGACCAGACCGTAAGAAGGCACAAAACTTTTTCATTAGAGGAGCTTACATACAATTGTGTACTACCATCGCCATAATACTGTATCATCGATGTGAGCCCAACCTTACTAGTAGATTGGGCTCACCCGAGACTCGAAGCGCCGACAGGGTTCAGGTGCTGTTTGTCGTCCGAGCCTCGGACGTATCGAGTTTCATAGTGAAACCGATACAATGTCGTTTTGTCTGAGAAAATACAGGTCCATGTCGCGTCAGACGCATCGTTGAAGTAGATTCTATCTTGAAAAGATTGTGGCAGGCGATACTCACATCCAAATCTTAGGCGACACAGAAAATCCGGAGCTGGAGGTGTTGAACACAGGTTTCCTTGATGTGACCAATAGTGAAAATATGATCATACGCCTATGAAAACCAGCTGTGAGTTTTAGATCATATTTTCGCCAAGTGGAGCACAAGTACGCACCAAAAACACGTACGAGGACTACGCGGCTCGGCGCTTCGACGTCGGAAAAAAGGGTCCAACGCTGTGGACGCCGTGGTTGTTCAACCATAAAAGAAAATTAGTATTAATCTGGATTCTACGTCATAGGCGAGGTCAATAAGCAAGAATCACTGAGTGCGAGGCGAGTCGGCTTACCAAACAAGGCCCGGCTAAGCCGTGGGTGGCCACAGCGACGTTCTCCCGCCCCGGTATCAAGCCGTAGCGTGGTCAAAGCCTAAGTCCTCGACATTCGTTGTGCGTAGGTATGCGAGAAGGTCATGTCGGTCATCTTGGAACGTCCTCGTGACCTGGATCAAGTGTCGTGGTGAGGTTCTGGCCGGGACCTCTTGGGCGGCTCGGCATCAGCGCTCCACGAGGCACCCGAGGGGCGTTCGGCTGACATTCGGGGTCCGACCTTGCCCGGAGCCGGCCTTCGGCCGGCCGTGTAGTCTTGTATTAAACCACCACCCGGTGATGGCTGTATTTCCGGGTACCTCAGCCCGGGTCTTGCGTGGAGCCGGTGTACTTCCGGACCTTATCTGTTGTCCACCGTTCGCTGCCTCCCAACAAACCCGACAAACCGAGTAGCGTACCTTCATAAGCGGTAAGTAGCCCACCAGTCTTCTGCGATTTTGCGCTAACACGTCATTACCACCGCTTTATGCCACTTGCCTTTGCTGTAGCCATATCTAGAGGTCCATGGCTCGTAACGAGGATTACGGTCGAGACTTACTGAATGGCGTAGAGACTTGGAACTGGGAAAGCTGCCTAAAGTGCTGTACAGCGTCAGCACCGGCATAAAGCTCGTTCAACCTGCATCGCCTCAAACGGCATGCGAATGTTTACTCAAGATTAGCTCGGAACTGGGTTAGACTGAGCTTAAAACCGCTCGTGTAGCTAGTATGTTTATTCTATTACCGTTCTAGACCAGCAGAACTAACTATGATATAATTATTTAGCTCACATATGAGCCCAGTAGTCTATCAGAACGAGGTAAGTTGTTCCATTATTCTTGATCGGGCAACAAGGCCCAAAAGTTATTCTTAGACGCATACGCAGTTTTTGGTCTCGATCAATTCAGCTCGCTGTTTTCGAACCTAACTACAAGGTAGCGACCTTTGCATTGTGTGGGCGGGGCTTTGAGCACATGTCAGACGTGAGTTTAAACGATTCTGAACACTAGGCAGTTATTTTCAAGACAAGTAGCTTCACAACAAAGAACTCGACCGCCGCACTCTAGTATTTCTGTGTTGAAGCTAAGTTATCAACGTAGCCAATGAAACATCATTGTCTCTTTTTCAGTAATCTGGAGCTTCCTCGTACCTTAACTGTGTGGTAAATAGAACAACGTAATCGTCTCCAAGAACAGGCAGACAGCTTTCAGAGCAGCTCAGTCCTTATCTCCCTCAGTAAATCCACTTGGACGTAATCGGTGTGCTAGGACGTTCACTGTGTGCAACCGTCCGTATGCGCATTCTGCTGTATCTGAAGACCTTTGAAAATGCCCATCCATCTTGCGTGTGCGGGTTCTACCGTTCGGTCTAGCAATAGCTTCAAGTTTGACCATTGTGAGAGAAGATACCTAGTACGAGTAAGTGTCATACTACTTCAGTAATCCTTCGGGTACGTACCTAGATGCATAATTCCAGGCTAATGTCGGTTCTACCCTACCGAGTTTAACATAACAGATACACAGCTTGAGTGGTTGTTCGCTACCCATATTAAAACCAGTCCTCGCTCTTTCATTATCCACCGTACCAATCGATATCTGTATGCGCAAATAGTTGAGGTACGGCATACTCTGAGCAAAGAACTGAAACTCCTCTAGTTGTGCTCGATAAGCGCCAGCGTCAAGGGATTGAATCGCGTTGAATGTCTGTTCAGTAAGATATTTCTCCATTTGGAGAGGAGCTAACCCTAGAGAGTCTCCGATATCCATCTGAAGAGTGTGTACTTGCACCTTGTATAACATGCCGAAAAGTGGCGCTGGGTCAAGAGCCTGTTTGTGGTTTGGAGGAGGAGATCGATTGAACGATAAACAGGTGAGCTTTGGGCTTTTTTCGGCGAGCGTGATCGCAACCCTATCGGTTAGGTCCTCCAGGTGATGGCTCCTATAACCCCCAATATGAAGCCTAAGTGAGGTGAGGCCTGCTACCAGGGAGGGTATTTGCCACAAACAAAAGAACGTATCAATGCCAGATATTAGATATAGCGCGACGTGCCGCAACTTTGGCCATTCAATATCCTGGAAGTTTGACAATACATCGATATCCTGAATATCCCCGCGGCCCAAGATTTCCAGCTGTTCAACATGAGATATCGGTTGTAGAGTGCTCATTTGCTCCAGTACGGATAAGCTAGTGGACAAGGTGTGAAGATTGGTGGAGTTGAAATACGCAGAAACTGCGTAGCCTAGTGGCATAAGTGACAGCTCATCCTCATGTTTATACAAGTCACTACTACAGTACAAGCTGAGAGCATGAAGTCTGGAGCAACGTTGCTGGAGCGTCGATAAGATTGCGGTAAAGCGGGGCTGGCTAACGACAGCAGACGGTCGCTTGACGTCATACAGCACATGATACTTAGTCAAAGAAGGCGATATAAAAATCAGCAAGAGTGGCAGCAGTGGGCGTTGATCGTTGAGTAACCACATCGGACTCGAAATAGTCAGTGACTGGAGATTAGGCAGAAGGGGAGTCGACAAGCTGTAATCAAGCAAGCCGCTGGCATTGAACATCACATAGTCGGTTTCTTTGTCTTTAAAGATCTCCAGATGCCGAACAAATGGGGCATAGAGCTTAAACCGTTCAAAGTTTGCTTTGGAAATCAATGCTGGGAGTATCTATCCACGGGGGAAATCAAAACGGTGTAACTTTAGATGCGCACGTCTAAACCTACTATATTGACAGACCGTGAGCCACCGACAGATTGTGAAGTAACTCCCTCGATCAAGAGGAGTATCTTCTCCGCCCCTTTGATATTCCGCCAAAGCGGGAGCGCTACGAGTGGAAAGAAACGTCTACAACATAGGAGCAGCTTCGTCCTAGTGGTTGAGCTACAGTGCTGTGCAATATTACCAATAAGCTCTGGGACTTTCCCAACGTTTACCGCCATCTTTTGACAGTGATGTTGTGCCGTCGAAGTCAGGAGCAGATGCGAGTTTGGCGGCACTGCCTCCAGTGTAAGCATTAATAAGCAATTTTGTATCAAAAATGTCAATTATCGATTATACAGTCTGGCAACCCCTTGCCTAGAAGCCATTAGCCTTGATTACAACCTTCGCCGTGTTGTTTCCGTCGAATACATCCACAATCGCCTTGCTCACATACTCCACTCCTTCAAGCACTTGCTCTGACCACTTGAGCGCACCCGATTTGATCAGCGGCGTGAGTGCAGCCAAGAATTTGACCGGGTTGTCAACTTGACCTTCGTACTCAGGCTCGCCTTCCGTGACAAAGTAGCCTTGGACGCGGAGACGCTTAAAAAGGATGTTGGAGGTTGTCTGATTGGGAAGTCACCCGTCAGGTTGTGAAATAAAAAAGGCCGAACGAAAGAAAACGCATACCTTGACTCCATATGGCTCGCCTGCAGAATCAATGGCCGAGATTGCACCGCAGGCGACGACACGGGCATGGACATTGCAAGCCTCGAGCGCAGCCTATAAATCGATAATTGAGTCCCACCGCATGTATTCTTACGTTAAATAAGAGTCGTACCTCAAGGGTTGATCCGCCGACATTATCCCAATACACATCAATTGGACCTTCTTTCGCCAGTACTTCCCTAGTGTTCTCTTTCTTGTAGTTGAACGCCACATCGGCGCCAATACTCTTCATAAATTCGACCTTGTCCTCGGAACCAGCGGACGCGATGACCTTAAGTCCTTTGATTTTTGCAAGTTGTATCACTAGACTATGGATTGGAGGCTATTGGCATTTTGGCGCATACAAGTGCGAATTATAGGCGTGTGCTTACGAGCCAACTGGGCCAGCACCGGAAGAGACGTATAACGTCTCACCTCTCTTGGGATGTCCGACAAGCTCGAGTCCATAGAACGCAGTCATACCTGATAGTTATTTAATAATTAGTTCAAAGAAGCTCAAAGAAACGAGCGATGGGGTCTTATACGGACTGACCTGGCATACCAAGAAACCCGATGTATGCGCTGAGAGGAACTTGTGGGTCATTAGGTATGACACGGACCAGGTGATCGGCACCTAGCACAGCGTACTGCTGGAAAGCTAGGTTTGAACGGACCGGTGTAGGACGATTAGATTTTTGATCATATTAAGTGGCTTCCGGCTTACGGCAGTTTGTCACGTAGAGCTTATCCTCAACGTTGATTCCAGCCCTCTCAGTACGCAAAACTGTTGCTATAGCGAACCCAAATACACTAGTAGTCACGTTACTTAGATGAACAAACAGTGCTGAGATTCACGACTTACGATTCCCCAATCTTATAAGCGGGAATGCCTGAGCTTGTTGACAAAGGTCGCATCATGGCGCGGAGGTACGGCTCCACAGATAAATACAACATCTTGACTAGAATACCGCCATTGAGGTGAGCTGCGTCGAGATCAATCTTGTCGACACGAGTAGTAATAGTTCTATCAGCAACGAGCCTCCCTTGAGGAACCTCGTTGAAGATTGCGCTGGTGTTGTTGACGGGTGTCATTGAGTCGACCCAGTATCTGATGTAGTAGTGTGTAACGGTTGAAGAAACTTGAGATGATAGGTGACTACTGCATCGACGCGGCACCTTATATCCAAACCATTCACTCTCAAGTGGTCATAGCGCACAAACCGAGCTCCCCGTCGGGCTTATACACCAACCTCCACTCAGGGTCTTGTGATGAACCAAAAATAGAAAGTGGAGGTCAGCAGCATAGCTCTCGATTATACGTAGCCACATGATTGGTACCCTGTAGAGTCGCGCACAGCATCAGCTACTGTATTTACTCCTTGCGTTTATTTGCGTCATTGTGGCCGATTTAACAAAACCACGCGCATATAGTCACGTGATGCTGATATGACTTCGCATCGTTGTCAACCTCCGCACAAAAACAGCGCCTGAACAAAAGTGAAAGGACGGAATCGGCTTGATCGAACGACTATGATATTACGATTGGCGCTCACAACGCTGAGATTTAGCAACGATACGGATGCAGATGCTCGGCTGGCCCTGGCAACCTGTCAAGCTACGACCACCTGCTGCCAGGTCAAAGAGCGTGTCACATACGTCTCTTGGTAGATCCCTTATAGGTCTAAGCACGGTTTAATTTAACTACAAGCCATGCACGATCTCTTCGTCACAGTTCAGTCTCTTTATCAAGATAGATTACAACGCATATGATCATCTATTATGATTAGCCATCTTAAAGTCTAGATTGCCACGCGCTGAGCTGCTGTCTAAGAGCTATATTGGATTTCCGATGTAAGTACATCGGCTCATATACATAAATGTCTGAGAAATCGAAGACTGTATCAAGCAAAGTTCACAATGGACCGATACATATGTATGTACACCGGTCTGAAAGTCCGTGGAGACACGCCTAATACTGTAGAGTGCCCCACCCCCCGAACGCCTCGTCAGTGGCAGAGGAGACGAAACGGGGCGCCAAGACGCAAACCCAGGCTCGCGGGTCGATGGGCCATAACAGGCGTGAAACGATGTGACAAGGGGAGTGGATGGGAAGAAGAAAGCCAAGCACAGCGAGGTGTGAACACCGATCAGCCACGGTCGACTTGAGGAAAAATGAGAGTCGAACCAACAAGGATCGATGCCACGTGCCCAGGCCAGATATGGCTGGTTGACCATGGGCGCTTGCTAGGCCCAGACATACCTTTGAGCCTCTGCAGCTCCGGCACTCAGGCTCACACAGATCTGTCCGCAACAGGCACACGTGATGGTACGAGAAGTCGATCGAGCTTAGATATCTATCCATCCTCAAGAGAGGTTGATTGCCCCGTATTCAATCTCATAATATGTCCGAGTGGATGTACTATAATATGAGTATGGTAGTAGAGAGCCACTGTACGAAGACACTTTGGTGCTTGGCTGAGTTCTGTAGGCTAAGCTTCATAACCTGCCCTTCGATTCTCCTACTAGCGTAAGGTCCATGTGAGGACTTTAAGCTACCAACGGTAAGTTTACTCAACTAACGAGCTCAGATCGCGTTCCAAATCCGCAATACTAATTGGGCATAACAGCCACCACTTTCAGAGTACAGCCTGATAGTGTAGGGTTAGCTCGGTGCACTAGACGCCACATGGGGCCATATAGTTGTGCATTGTATCTTGAGGCAGCACGCCTTTGAGATACTACTTCAAGATAAGCGGGAGAAATTAGCCTAATATAGGTGCTTCCGATCCAATCTACGATCTCAAGTTAATATGTTACACAATGAATCAAGCCTCATGTGCCTCCGATCATCGTTGACATGCACACCAGACGCCGTGGCCGCTCTTTGAGCCAAAAAAGGCGAGACCCTGATGGTTGGTGCATGTCTGCTGTGTATTTTAAGTAGTACGTGATGCATTTCACCGTCCCCGAATTAAAGCCGGCACAATAGTGTATCTATTCCTCTGCACTCCATCTAACACATTCTGGTCTCCGTCGTCGCTTTGTTCTGAGCATTTCACTTGATGCCTAGTCACACGAACCCAATAATACTACAGTCTTTGCTTCCAAGCAATTACTGAACCCCTGAGCTTGCTGAGCCAAAACCAAGGGCAGACCGAGGCTGATCCACGGCCTCAAACGATGGCCGATCTGTAACAGTATTTTCACGATAAGGATTATACAGATATCCGGAAAGCAACAAAACTAGTGTGAAAAAGATTGTTGAGAATAGGGCATCATTAGCGATTAATTTCAACGCCGGGTAACAGTAGGAAATAGTTATGCGCGGCGGTCTGCGAGGCATCCAAGCCGCTGCGGATCGTTGATATCACATTCCTTCAATAGGGTACCGCACTCTGGGAATAATTTCAACTTCCACGGCCGGGTGAAAGCTCAATGCCTCAGTCTCACCTACAAGGCGAGTACCAGAGATCCATTTCTTCAAGTCATCAACTTGTTTCTTCTGTTGGCGTGCTACTGTCCACTTTTGGGGCAGTTACATTGTTGCTTGCGGCTTGGTGATTTGAGTGAGATCACTGGTTCTGTGACATTCAACTCCCCTTGAGCTGATGGAAGGCAACTAGCTTTCTGGTGAAAACAGAAGAGCTCGAGCTGCTAAACAACTGCTAAGAGATTACACATTCTAGCATAATAAGCAGCAAACTCTGCTCCCGTGATACTACACTCGCTTCAAACTCAGAGCAGCCTTAACCAAGCCCGAGTAAGCTCCTAGTAGTCTTTCCAAGAAGAGAACCGAGAATTCTGACCCAAGCATAACCTCCTAGCCCGTGTCGGGTGCGTAAGACTTGAGAAATCATTTTGGTTTAATCCAGCTAAAAACTAGCCGGTCACGGAATCTGGGCTCGATTTTCGAAATCAGATTATTGCCAAGGCTATATTCTTCTTACTTAGCATGATTTTTATGTAAGTTCAACTTCTATAGTACTACTGTGCTGCCTGTGTGACGCAAACACTAGTCATATTATGGTTTCTCAACGGAGGCTGTTACGGAATCTGTCTCCAGCTAGACCAAATAGCCACGTATATCGCATGTTCCTGGGCATTTCTTGCAAGTTACCAGTCCACATATAATCACGTGATGAGGATATTTAAGTGCCGTATTTCGACCCAAAAGCTATGACCAAGGGGAACGAAGCGTTTGCACGGGTTCAACTTAGCTTTTTGCATATTGCACTAAGCCTTGTATATGCTAACTTGGAGCATCGTTGACATGTACATCAGAGGTGACCCTGGCCAATCTTTGCGCCAAAACAGGGTGTCTGGCTTCTATTGACTAGGACTTTGCCGTTCTATATCTTTGAGAGGGTCATAATGTTTGTCAACTCGCGCCCGTAAAGACCAGAAGTACCATTGTCTACTCCCTATTCCCATTCTCGTTGCTTCCGTCGTGTTAGCCTCAGCACTCCACTCGATGTCCACACAAACAACCTCGACGCAAGGTGCAGTCTTAATTTCATATATCTGCCACGCCCCTAACTATATGAGACAATCAAGTATTTATCCAACAAGCGTTGGTTAACTTGGAGGAAAAGAGGGCACAAGAGCGCATAGAGAAGCTAAAGACCAGACAGAAGGTATGGCATACCTGTTCCAATCAGGTTCCTCATTGATGGATTGTGACACCAGCAAGTAGTGCAGCGTAACTATGCATCTTGATAAGCTGAGAACCTATGTGCTAAGCAATTCATTTTCTATCCTCCCAGGATTTCGCGCTCTTTCAGTTTTTTTGACTTTTCTCACTGGGGTGCAGGCTCAGTGTCTCAGTCTCACCAACGGCAAAACCGAGGGCTGGATCGTTCAAGTAATTAATTCATTTCTTTTTCTCGGTATATTGCTATGTACCTTCGGAGCGTTCGGGTCGCTGCACTCGTCTCATTGGTTTGAGTAAGTCTGGTTTTCTGTGCAGTTCTCCTCGTACTAATGCAAATTGGCTAGCTATTTGGAAACAACAGAACTTGAGCTACTAGAACCCCGCTTGCAGGAACCGCGGACTACAGTCACACCCGGTAATGTTAACCATGCTTGTGTCTGAACATGGAATCTCATTTTAATCAAGGTGAGCCGCAAGTTCCTGTTGGCAGGGGGTCCACGCAAGATTGGATCCTTGCATATATTCTATTAGCTCCCTTCAGTATGAGCGGGTGGCGAGTGCTACATCTTCCCAGGAGAATATCGCTTCAACAGAAATATCTTAGGGGCTTCTTCTCGTTTATCGCCGGTATGCTCTGCTATAGCTGGAAGTTCCAGCCTCTCCCGACTGCAGTTATCTCCACAATCGTGTCCATTGTACGCTTGCTTCCCACTGCGCTGATAAACTTCTGATCCATCTATACTGCAGCTGAGTGGCGGAGTTCTCATATGTTTGGACAGTTTTGGGGAGGTTAAACAAGGCATGCTCACGCCTCACATTCTCGCCAGGAATCTGGCTTTCACCAAATATAAGACAAAATGGATACCTACAGAAAGATGATGACGACGTGGCACGTTTGGGCCATGTTAGTAGAGCAACAGTACGAAGCGTATTTGTGGGCTATAACTACCAGTTTGATTCCAAAGCACTACCAACCTACATATGTAATGTAAACATCGGCTATGTAGGTCTGCCCCCAAGGGGTATCCCAAAATCGGTCAATGATCAGGCATATCAGTCTGCTACTAGGTACTCAATTAGGAATTCCAGCGTCCAACCTGTCATTGGCAAAGTTTGCCAGTCGCTAACGAGATCTAACGCCCCAGTCAAACACGTGACCCCTCAGCTGCCCTCGAATCCATATTGCATTGATGATAACTAATTGGCTCTTTTCTTTTTCTGCCCCACGCGAGTGCTGGGGGTTGTTGATGGACACAAGTCACGTGGCCGAGCAGAGAGCAAAGGCGCCGAGTCTTGCCAACCTCAGAAGAGACTGCTGTATGAGCTACAAGAGATAAATGATGTGGAATCTAAGTGTCCAGCAGGAGAGGGGCTGTATCTACATAACCGCACTGAAATTCGAGTAAAGAATTACGAAATGATCAGCGCCTTGACTAGAAAGTAACGCTATGGCCATAGCGTGTATGCGATCAAAACCAAACCGAAACAATTTACGCACTCTCCTCGACGTGCAATAAACCAGTTTGCGCTTTGTTCCAATGGAACTCGCCGCCGATATCTTCAAAATCCGTGCCTGTAGCGAAAGCCGTAACGACCTCAAATCGACCGCCGAATCGCCTCTATAGCGGCTACTGTGATAAGCACTATCGCATGCTATACACGGTCATTTCTACCATGTATGCGCTTCGATAGGCTGAGCCAAACTGGCACTTTTGAACTACTTTGGTATATACACACCAGGTAGTATTTTGTGCAAACATGAGCCCGTGAACCCATTTATGGCACCTGGTCGCAGTAGTCAGCTGAGAAGTAGCAGTGTACATTGACCTCTTTACTAATCAAATAGTCAAAAAAGTATCCCCTGTCTCACAGAAGAGTCTCTTAGTGACAAATAGGCTTGGCGCCTCTGCTCTCTGCTCGTTCACATGGCTCGTGCCAATCGACGACCCCCAACACTCGCGTGGGGCGGAAGAACACGAATGCTGATTGTCTGTCATCGATACGCACAGTATGTATTTTAGGGCAACCAAGGGGTCACGTATTTGGCCGGGGCTAATAATATAAACCAGACCTCACATATACCTTAGTCACTTCAGTTTAGTAGGCTGTAGGGTTTTCTACGCGATAGAAAGAGTGTTCAGCTAGATCACACGGCGTCGACGTAGCCGATGCAAGAAAGAATAATCCAAATACAGTATCTTATTCGCAGTAAGATGGAAAAAGGTGGAAACACGTAAAACGCTGGGCCTTACATAGACGCACCCGCATACATGAGCAAACGAGTACGATAAGCGGCCCGGAGAACGAGAATCGTGTTGTACTATAACCGTTACGTGACAGACGTATATGCACAAAATGAGTCCTATAAATGCGCTCTGAGATCCGAGAACAGTTGACCCACTATAGCATAATGGCGGCGTTGACTGTGTTTCGAACGGGGATCAGGGCTTCATGCAACAACTGCCAACCCACTTACCAAGACGGCGTAGCACTGTTGGGAGCCCCAGTTCGACAACAAACACTCGATTAGAAAAGAAAAACCTTCTATAGTATATGGTTAATCCTACTACCCACGCGTGGCTCGAAGATTGCTGTGTAATGTTCATGAAGGTTCATCTGAGAATTATACCCAAAACGGCATTTATAAGCACTAATTTACCCCTTTTGGCTCTATACATTTGTGTCTGATAGACTTTGCGTAGTTGACATTTCGATTGAAGCCTCGCGTCTATATTACGCTCGAGCGTGTCGTTCGTCTCGGTTTCAGCTCGGAGACCCATCTTACCTATGACTTTGACTTTTCCACGAGTCCACGCGAAGCCCGAGGAGTCCGCCTGAAATGACCCTAGCGACTGAGTGTCATCAAGAAGGCGAACGCCGGTCTGTAAATTAAGGAGAAATTTAAGCCAGTGGACCTACGCATATAATCGACTCTTACGGTTGGACCGAAAGACTTCCTACCTGCTGGTCGACGCCTCCAACATCGAGGCGCGCAGCAAGGCACCCGACGTCATACTCCGGCCCGATAGCTACAGAAGGAATGTCCGATCTTCTGCCCGGGACACGCCAAGCAAACACAAAGGGCAGGTATTCTTGGAAACCATCTCGAGCATCGACCAAGGACGACGTGCATCGTGTACAGTACTCTGGTGTCATTCCAACGCACACGAGGCGTGTCGCCCTAACGATTCTTGACAACGTTGTCGGGAGATATTTAAGAATTGAATAGACTAGTCCCATTTATTTCTACGGCGTGGCTGTGTTGCGGCCAAGAAACTCGGCATCCGCTCGCGATCGAGCGAGCAAGCCGGCCAGCACAAAACTCAGGGTTGAATCCGAAATCCACTTGATCCCCCCTCCCGCCCTTCACGACGGCTCAAGGCTCTCTTGTTTCTCCCACCACCACTCCCCGTAGTCAACTCGACCTTTCCTCCTAGAGATTTTTCCCGCCTTGACTTGTCGTGGCCCACATTCTTTGACTTGGAAAAAAGCGTTACGGCAATGGTGATGAACCTCCGCGTGGGCCTAGCGGCCATGTCCGCGTTCGCCGCGCCCATCATGGCGATGACGAGTTATCCCAACTATTTTTTCGTCCCCGAGGACGTGCTTGACTCCCAGTGGGTTGCGAATGCCAAGTGGTCTCAGGCGAATACGATACAGGACGCCGAGTTCGTTTCTGCTCAAGGACCTTGGAGTAAGTCTTTATCTTTTTATCGTCGATTTCGGGTTGTTTGGGGAATAGTTTGCTCATTTGTGTTCGTTTTTTCTTTAGCTGTTACGTCCAAGCCGATTTTGCCCCCAACGAACAGCTCACAGTAAGTCGTGCCGGGTTTATCTACATGTCGAGTAGAAGTTGATAACTGTTTCATTTAGTGACTATCTGAGTCTGCGCCCGTACTTCTGGCCCGACTGCTCCAAGGTCGGAAACACCACCGCGCTGACAGACCAACAGAGTGAGTCTTCTCCCCTTATGTCTCTCCACTTGATTTATTCATTCCCCGCTAACTATCAATTTTCTAGTCTACACGATGTGCGAATACGTCCGCCGAGACGGCGAATTCAACCCGGACGCCCGCATGGTCAACGACACCGGCGCGTTCCAAGCGCTCTCCGACAGCGTATTCTACAACTCTCTGGCGTGGTCCTACACCAAGGACACCAAATACTCGAACAACATTGCCAGCCAGCTGTACACTTGGTTCCTCAACCCCGATACGCTCATGAACCCCAACTTGGTGTACGCCCAGCTGTTGCGCGGACCGGGCGTTCAAGAGGGGAGTCATACGGGTATTCTTGACTTGAAGGGGATGGCCAAGATCACTTCGGGCGTGTTGACGTTGCGGAAAGGGCAGGCGGCCGAGTGGACCCAGGTTTTAGATGATGGGCTTAATGCGTGGGTGAAGCAGTATATTACTTGGTTGACGACGGATAAGATGGCGTTGGAGGAGAAGGCTGCTACCAAGTACGTTTCCTTCATTTCCCTCCATTTAGTCCCGAGAAGCTAACGCCACTTGGTGTATAGCAACCACGGAACATACTACTTCAACCAGCTCGCCGCTCTCCAACTCCTCGTCGGCGACATCGACGGATGCAAAGCCACGATCGAAGAATTCTTCACGGGCATCTACCAAGGCCAAATCGCCGCCAACGGAGACCAGCCGCTCGAATCGGACCGGACCCGGCCGTACCACTACCGAGCGTACAACCTCATGGGCGTGCTCATCAACGCTAAAATCGGGCACTACATCGGCATCACCGACGCGTTCAACCGGACGTCGAAATCAGGCGCTGGGATCGTCCAAGCGTGTGATTACGCCATGTCCATCCCGCCTACCGGAGAAGAGGATTATACGTTGGAGCTGTTCCCTCCCCTTGCGATGGTCGCGAGCGTGTTTGGCGATCCGGACGGCAAGTACGCTGCGTGGTTGAAGAGCAAGGACGTGACGTACCCGGGCAACGCTTGGTATATGCTTTCCCCTGGATTGAGCGATTCTGGGCTTGTGATGCCGAGTCCGACTGCGAGCGCTGGTGCACCTGATGCGACTGGTGGATCTGGATCTGGGTCGAACAACGGTGCGGTCGGACTCCATGTGAGTGGTTTGGTTGGTGCGGTGGTTGCGCTTGGTGCTGTGCTTTTCTCGATGATCTAAGTTTTTTGTGGACTTGTGCATGGGTCGAACATTGAGGATAGTGGTTGTCGATAGTGTGTTGTCATTTTATATGTGTCATGGCTTGTAATTCCTCTTTCTCTGTGTTGACACTTTCTGTGGTTTGATGTCTTGACGCTTTCTGCAGCTTGTGTCGGTTTGAACTTTTTTGTGTGTTAGTACACGGTCCATTCTCTTGTAGATAAAAACAGTACTATGTTCTTTGGGGGACCAACTCCTTCAAATTTATAGATTTATACCAAAAGAGTGCGAGGTTGTATAGATTCGGTTAGAGGTCTATTTATGGTTGCGTCATTTGGATGTCATAGGAGGCAGTCGGTCTTTTGGATGTCGACCAGAAGTAAGCTTTATGGGGTTGTCACTTCACTTCACAATTCATTTGTCGAACGGGAGAGATACAAAATACAAGAAATTTGCATGTGGTTTTGAGATAAATTTAAGAATAAGAAATACGAGGCTAGACCAAGAAATACATATGTGGAAAAAAACACCGAGCTGTAGAGTGATCCATGGCTCCGAGTTTAATCAGAAGAGTGCACTCCGTACTTGCCGCTCATCTTGAACTCGCCTGTCTCTGCGTTCCAACGGACGTTGACATCACTTCTGAGATAGAGGTACGAGTATCTAACCGAAAATGAGACTACATTACACCAAACAAACGAGCGACAAAAGACTCACCGAGCAGAAGCCCTAATATCCCCAACGATATCACAAAAATCGGACACCGAGTACTTTCTCGCCTTGAACGTCGGCGGTCCGTCCAATCCGAGCATCGCGCCGAATACGCGTGGGTCAGGACACACGCCGTCGAATACGAATGACGCTCGGCCTTGTTTGCATGTCGGCTTCCACTATATTGGGGCCATATCGGTTCAGTTTATCCAATTCATCATAAATGAGAAGAATGGAATAGATGCATGGGCGCAACGTACCGACATCAGCTTGGTAATCCCTCTATTCACCGACGCCCTCACGCGCTCCGCCTCGGTCTTGATTTGCTCGGCCGTCTTGGGCGGCGGTCCAACCGCTTGACCGGAGCTTCCGGCCACAGCAACGCTTCCTTCCAAACCCTTGGCGTATTCCGCGATGCTTAAGACCAAGCTTCGGACGCCCACTTCGTCGGTCGGGACGTCGAATGAGTTAGGGGAAGCGAGCGCGTTGTGGATCTCTGCTTTGGCGTTTGCGAATGGATCTGCCAGTGGTTGGGTCTTTTTGGTGCGTTTGGCTTTGGTAGTGGTTGAGGTTGGAGCTTTACGTTTTTTGCTGGTTGGGATGGGGGAAGTGGGAGGAGAGGCACTAGAGGCAGAGAGATCGCTGTCTGAGGAGGACATGATTGTGGTGGGATGGATGAGGAGAGGTCTGAGTGATGGGCCAATCAGTCCGCGTTGATGATGAGCTGATTTGTCAGCTGGAGTTCTGAAGGCTAAAACCTAGAACCAAGTTGGGTCATCCAAGATCTAGTGAGCATCCCAAGAAAGGGAGAGAAGAGGGTTGTCTTGATATTACGCGAAATCGTAAACATGATGAAAGTAACAATAAGAAAAGATGCTCCGACCAAAGAAGTTCACTAGCGTCTCGGCTTTTCACCCGCCCAACCATATGGAAATCCTTTTCCATACTTTCCCCTCAGATTAAACTCGCCGGTAGTCTCGTCCCACTTGAGACTAATATCACTCGTAAGCCCAAGGGTGTCATACCTGGAAAATCCAAACTCTCGATTAGCCCATTGACTAACTGAAATGAATTGCACTCACTGAACCTTCGACCTGACATATCCGAACAAATCCTCAAACTCATCCACCGTAAACTTCTTAGTCGCAAATTTGGGTGGCCTGTCGAGTTCAAGCATGGCACCGAACACGCGTGGATCGGGACAAACACTGTCGTATTCGTATTTCGCTCAGCCATCAGTACAAGTTGATTTCCACTATTTTCAGCCCATTCGGATGAGTATCTAATCACTTTATAAATGAGGAAGATGAAAAACATACCGGCATCTGTCTGCAAATGCCTGCGTTAACTGCCTGCGCTATACGTTCCGCCTCGGCCGTAATCTGCTGCGCCGTCTTGGGCGGCGGACCGAGCTGACCCGAACTTCCAGCAACAGCAACACTCCCTTCCAAACTCTTTGCATACTCCGCCACACTCAACACCCAGCTCCTGAATCCGTCTTCGTCCCCAGGGACAGCAAGCGAAGTGGGCGCAGCAATCGCTTTGTGGATGATTTCTTTGGCGTTTGCAAAAGGGTCGACGATCCGGGGGTTTGATGTGCTCGGTTGCAGGTGCTGAGCCTTTTTTGTTCGCTTGACTTTGGTATTTGAAGCGGTAGCGGGTGCTTTTCGTTTTTTGGAGGTGGTAAGAGGAGGAGGCGAGTAGGAGAGGCCTCGGCTTGACATCGTTGGTGGTCGAAGAAGGTTGAATCGTAGTTTCGGGAAAAACAGTCCACATCATGAACCGACGAATTTGTAAGCAAAAGTCTTGAAAGTTGAATTCGCGAAT
>WSTJ01000648.1:0-20348 GCA_019623705.1 Ceratobasidium sp. 428
AAACCAAAGTCGTTTTTGAGGTGTGCCAAGTCAGATATCTAGTTTCATAAAGTACGCTATTGATGGCCTTTAACTCGCCCGGCCGACAGAGCACCTTGAACGAATGGAATAATCGACCTGATGCAGAAAAAATATTTGCGTTGCGCGCTAAGTTGGAGGAGTACAAAGTAAGGTTTCAATCGCACCTAAATAACGTTACTTCGTACTGAGGTGTTGCAAAGTCTAACGCAGCAATCATTGAACAAGCACAGCCGCCCAGAACAATTGAGCTCAGCTCGAATGAGGTTTGAGTTCAGTCCACGCAAAGTAAAAATACTTGCGCTAAATACGCTTGTTCACAGCAGTCGCATGCAGCTCGTACCAAAGATGCGGATGGCGGAAGTAGGCTGAAGATTACTGCAACTACCGTGGGTTTAATCTATGGCTTGCGTCTAATTGTCCTGCTCTGACGCTCCGTACAGCCTCTTAGCGTCGTTATGGATATATTCAATTCATTCGCAAAGATTAACGACTACACAGCCGAGTTGCAGGCAGAGTCCAACAATACGATCGACCCTATAGCTTACGGTGGCTATTCTGACGTTTACCGAGCCACGCTTCGCAGAGGGACGCACGTTGCGGTGAAATGTATGCGGTCGTCTGTAACCGGGGATTATGATGCAGTAAAGGTACGCTATACGGGGCTTTGCCTACCGGCTATGCTGCTGAACCAACTCACCAGCGCACGGCTCGTGAGCTTGATACCTGGTCTCAACTACGACATCAAAATATTCTCGAGCTCCTTGGAATGGCTATCTTCCGAGGCCAACTTGCCATGGTCTCACTCTGGATGGATCGAGGTAATGTTGTTGCAATGGTTAACAGTGAAACGAATGTGGATAGATTTGGTTTGGTGCAATTGCTTTTTCGGCTCGGCCAATATGACGTTAACTAAACCTTCTACTTATTTGGCAGAGCACACAAGTTGTGAGTGCTGTAGGTTTTATACACAACCAAGAAATAGTAAGCTCAACTTAATGACTCTCAAAGGGTCAATCTCATTCCCAAGCTTTGTAGGTACACGGTGACTTGAAAGGGGTAAATAGTAGTGCATATACCCTAGCCTTCACGTTAAACCGTCATCTATCATAGGCGAACATCTTGATTGCAATCGACGGGACTCCTAAAATAACAGACTTTGGTCTGGCCGTTATTCATGACGGAGTGTTCAACTACTCAGCTACCAACGGTGGAGGGGGTACTACACGATGGATGGTAAATACAGGAGCCTTTTATGACGCCGGCCAACAATTAACACAGCCCCAGGCTCCAGAGCTTTTTACAGAACGTGCAATTAGAACATACCAGACTGATGTGTATGCACTAGGCATGGTGAGTCCAGTTTGAATGGATTTGTCCGGCCGTGCTTGACCTTGAAGTTTTCTAAAATCCACCAAAATTTAGACACTCCTGGTAAGCTATGCCTAACCCCTATCCAGCTAAACTTTGTTTGAGCAATACCGCCGTACATCTATAGGAGATCTTCACTGGAAAAGAACCGTTTTATAATATAGCGAACGTACAGGCAATCCCGATTTTGGTAGCTTGTGAGCGAAAAACTCCAGAGCGTCCAGAATTTCTTGCCCCCGGTGCAAGGCAAGGCGACCTATTCTGGACTGTGCTGACCAAATGTTGGGTTTTCGAACCGGATAAACGATTGAAGGTTTTGGACATTAAGGCGCTGGTCCAACCCGGTAGCGTAGATTATTAACGTACGGTGGTGAGGGGTTACTTGTATAGCTGAACGCTGTAGTACGTCGACCTGACGGTCTGCTCATGATTCGATGATGCGACTGGTTGTCCATTGGTTATCGAACGATACAGAGTAAGAAGTACATTACCGCTATTATCACCAGCTTGTACCGCATCAAACGTGAATTTCGATGCCGTGATATACAACCGGTTGCTCATTGATAACGTGCAATCTCTGACAGAAGGGATGATGCGAGGGGCCAATGTTGTGGCCAAATAATAGAATTCGTGTTTGGATAGCCGTTCTGTCTGAGATCCAGCATGGATCCACAGTCTAACTGAGATCTGCCAGAGCGTTGGACAGTCAGTCCCATAACCCTGCACGGTAGAGTATCCCGGCTGTCTACGCTAGTCTGTCCAGCAATAGTGGTATTGAATTATTTGACGCCCGCGATGCTGTATGTAGTTGTGCACTGTCTTGTACTGATATAACGCCATATGGTCTGAGTTATTGAGTAATCTATTGGCGCTCTATGCGGCTCTTCTACCCAAGCGACTGGCGGTATGATTGAATAACCGCATTTCAGGCTGTGTCATGCGATTTTGCGAGCCGCCCATCACTTTGACCAAATTAGTAAATTTGATAAGCTGAATCCGGCATCGGTCCGTCCAACGGCCAATTTGCTTCGGTTGATGACAGGGGGGTGCTTGACATCAAAACTCAGCAAGGATCCAGGCCGTATAAGTATGTGCGCCGATCACTAGCGCCCGCGATTATTTATATAAACGCATGCTTTGTGCAAACATATCGCGCGACATACTCCACTCCCCCCATCATCTATTCATACCTCCGAATGTCGACTCTTGAAATCACTTTCACTCTCAGTGCTGTTGCACCATCGCAGGTTAATCGGTTTGTTGCTCCCACTCACCTATCTAGAAGTTCTGGCCCGGTTGTCTCTGTGGCAAGAAAGTCTGGAACTAGACGAACTATAGACACCGGAAACCACGTAGAACATCCAGAGGGCTCGGTGATATACTGGGACAACAACCTGGTATCCTGCCAGCCAATCACTAGTGCCCAAAAATCTCTTTGTGTTCATATTCTTACTCGCTGTGGCAACTCAATCTCAAAGGTCAAAGTCACCGTATTCATTGAAATCAAAGGCCAGTCCCAGGCCGACTACTATGTCGTAGACCACGAGTCTCAAAGGCTGCTTTGGATCGACAATCAGTGTCCAGAATCGTTTATAGATGCTAGTTCTGCAAAGCATGATCACGAATACTGGATACATATGGAGAATTTTCCTGGCCCTCTTTTCTCTTCACCTAAAGACCGTCAAAATCTTGTGAACGTGCTGGCTAGCTCTGCCGTCGATGCCTCCACATCCGACGGGAGCACCTGCCCTATGTCCGTCGAGCAAATTGACAAGGGCCTCCAGATGCTCAAGTCGTTTGGGGATGAGGTTGACATTAACCAGACGTACGCAATAGGTAAGTTACTACTCATCACACAGCTCCGGAGCCGGCGTTGACTTATTCCTGGGCGTCTCACTAGCCCGACTTTGGGGTATGCTGTTGCAAAGCCGAGTCATCAACGGTTACGGAACACCGGAGGCTAGGCTCGACCGATTCATTTCTATCTCGGATACCCCGCCACGGTTCATTGGAATATACGAGACACTAAACGGGTTTATGTTCCGTACGCCACGCGCTCACCTAGACCGCTGCTCTCGAGCTTGGGCTGATAGAATTGCGTATACGCAAGAGTGGCGAAAGTTCCGCTCGAGAAACGAAAAGGAATGGCAGCAAGTCATGTTACTAGTGAGTACCCCGCCATTAAGCGCCCAGGAGTGACTCCTAATGCAATCCCGTGACTCATCCAGGCTAGCATCTTGATTCTGTAAGTATTACACTCTTTTGCCACTCGTGGCGCCAAAGCTTATCGCACACATGCTCTTTTTTAGTGCCTCGTTGCTCGTCAAAGGCCAATCGACATGTGCTATTATGTTTCTTCCTAACCTTGCTCTATTCACTGGACTCGGGTCGCTCGCCGGAGCCTATTATCTCCTGAACGAATCACAAAACCTTGGTGACCACGCGGCGGACGCAGTTAGTGCTATGTATCGTCTCTCACTGAGCTAGCGTTTCTAACTCTTTCACCCCAGTCTGTGTATTTCCAGGAGCGTGAAGAGCACCTTTATGGGGTTCAAAAAATCGCGATCGTAAACGCCGTTCCTCAAGCGCTCTTAATATGGGCATTCATTTTCTTCATAGCTGCTATTTTATTCTGACCGACCCAGCTTCCCATGCCTTGTTTTGCATTTTAGGCATTATACTTATATGCTTATTGCTTCGCACGAGAGCCACTATTCATTGTCCATGCTTGCATTGCCATTCATACACGAAGAGCGGCTAGATGCGCTTTTTCATTACAACGCGCTGCGCTCGCGAACCATTACTTGAAATTTTAATGAAAATCCATGTGCATACGCTCTCTTTGATCGAAATGTGCTTTGCGCAAAGTTTGGAATGTAAGCTAAGGTCTGGCCAAGCGTACCAACGTAAACGCCAAGAAGTAGCGTTATTCAACCGCAGCCTCTTAGGTCACCGCTGACGCTAGCTTGCGTAACGGGGAACACTCCACAGGCGATCCATGAGCGCACCTTGAAAAGCTAAACTCCGTGCGCGATGTCGGTGCGATAACCATGGCCCACTAAGATTTCTTCACCGTGTATGCTCTGACCGCCCGAGGGGCTTACTGTAAATGAATGCGCGCTTATCTATAGGTAGCAGCGCGAGTATGGCTGAGTTAACCAATGTTATGATTGTATGCTGCTCTATACTCCATATCTAAGGGGAACGTAATAATAGCTTTCACCTGCCCCAAGATGCACAGCCATAGCGATATCCACTCGACAGCTGAGTTCTTGTGTCGGCTGCGCTTAGTGCGGAGAGGAGTCGAGTCGATCTAACAATGGCGAATTGCTAGTTTGGGACTGAGCCTTCGAGGAACTTGCTCCGGATGTCTATGCGAACAATGAGCCAACGAGGGTTGTGGGGAAGTTGCCTCACCCTCTGCACATTGATGGACATAAGTCACTGGGATGGAAAGAAGCAACGACTCATGTTAGAGCAAGCTGTAAGGCTTAGGGCAATCCAAGATCCATGTAGTCGTTGTAAACTAATTCTCAACCCTCCGCCCTCGGATCTCAACGTGCAAGGGTATTGCATCTCTGGTTTTGTGAGGTACATGGATGAGCATCCTGCCTCTGCGGTACTGGTTTAGGCAGAAGGGCAAGTAGACATATCTGTGCATGTGTGATACGCGTAGCATACACGTATGATCTACTGCTTACACTGAAGCTGTTATTATACAGCATTTGCTGAGTATCACTATCTGTCCTCAAAATTGAGGAACATCTCTACGTACTGCTACAAAAGGCGGCCGCATGGACTCAAGCGGATTCAACAAATAATACATCCATGATTAGCGTAATTTGCTCGTGGATCAAATCCACACTGTGTGCCAGAAACACGCGAAACTAGTAATACACCACGCAAATCCACAAGGGCAAGACAATAGCAGTCCAAAACATCGATAAATAGTCTGTGGCTAGACGTTGTTTGTGACGATGTTGGATGGGCTGCAACTTGTACCTCGGTCCTCAAGGCACTTTAGAAGAGTTGTAGCGACTTTGTCCGGCAAAGCCATGCCTGATCCAGTGTAGGCGCCGAGCGGCAAATAGATCCTCGCATCACATTTGCATATACTTTGCGTTGATCGTTACTTAAACTTTAGCAAATATCGCACGCACAAGTTTTAAGCTGCATTTGATTGAGAAGTGTATCTCTGAAATCAGAATCAACGCACTTACCTGATATAGTCGAGTCTTGCCTATGATTTCAGAGTACCATGCGCAAAGGTCTCGGCAAGTATGGTGCAAATTCTAAGAAGTAGCATCGCCCTAACCGTAGCCCATGGGCCACTGTTGGTTGGTCCACGTTCACCGGCCCGTGCAGCATGGAAGGATGGGCAACCAGTGCTCTATGAGCGCTTTGAAAATCAGACGTCTTCAGGCGAGGTCGGGTTGGTGGCTATGCCCGACTATGATTCACTTGCACAATGTGTAGACACCAGTATGGTCGCCCGAGGGGGTTGAAGTGGGTGAATGCGCGCCTGTACGGAGATAGAAGGTTATGTATGACATGGTAACTAACTACTATGGACATGCGCTGCTCCATGCTCTATATCGAGGGGACGGGAGCATATTGTAAATCTCGAGTGCTCCATGCGTACACATAGCCATGACGCTACTTTAGCCGACTAGTAGCCAACCCTTATTCTAGTTACATCTTCCCGAGAAGAGCTCCAGAATAGCTGGACAACAGTGGCATATAGTCGATTCTGGGTCGAGAAAATCTGCTCCGGATGGCTTGCACGGACAAAGAACTAAACCACGAGGGAGCTGGGGTATCGGAGCCTGTAGATTGCTGGCGTATGAATGGGTATAGCTGGTGGGGGGTTAAAAGCAACAACGCCTCGAGTTAGACCAAAGCGGGACGGAGGAGCTAAGGACTAGAACAGCTTAGGACTAGGGCGGCAGCATGATGCCTCTTGGCCATCCACTGCTGGATCTCGGTTTAGGTATTGGATCTCAGACATCAAAGGGCCCTTCGATGGACAGCCTACTCTAATAGCATTGACCTGGGTAGAGGGGTGAGCATACGTTTATCTAACTGCGTGAAATACGTGGTATATACGTATGATTCGTCCGATTAGGGATGAGGGTCAGATGTCGCTGAAGTCGCAGTAACCACAGGAATACTGGTGCTTGACCTCATACTACAATACCTCCACAAGCTAAAGTATATCTATAGGCCAATCCTACGAGATAAGGACAGCTAGTTAAGCGCGCTCGAAGAGTAGCATATCTATGACTAGCGTACTCGTGGATCAAGAGTTGCGTGTCCCAGAAACACGCCCACTGCACGAAGGCAAAAAGACAATGGGGAGCTAAATGATTTACAAACTGGCCGAAGCCAAGAGTATAGCTTGAGGCGACATTAATCTGACGCTACAGATAATCCTTAAATCTTCAGAGAGCTTCGGGCTGAAAGTTCACCTGAGTGGTTGTGTTTGGCTGTGCCTGGGACTGTCTAAACGCCGGGCGGCAATTCTATCATCCACGATGACGCTAATGGACTTGACAAATGGAGAAGGCAACCGAAGCCGAGCATCTTTTCTCACCACACCGCGTCGACGGCCAGGCAACTCCAGGGGCAGTCCCTACCTTTAAGTCTTATACAAACTATAACTCCGCCATTTATATAATTACTTCAGCTGGCCTTTGACTTGGGTATAGAACGCGAGCAGGACTTGACGTTGGTGAGTTTCACTACTTGTCGCACGTGCTGCGGATAATTGAAGTGCGCGTGTCATTCACACAGCTGAAGTACAAATCCTAGCTAAATAAATCCGCGCGTTTATACGCGATGGCTCAGCGAGATATCCCTTCACCGTCTCCAGACGCCTTTGCATCACTCGTCTCTCGCTCGAATCCAGCTACACAACAGTACCAAGCCAACCAATCTTCCGCCTATGCACCCGCTTCGACTTATCCACCACCCCAAAATGCACTTTCTCCCGCAGCAGGCCAGAGAATGGATCCGTTTTTCGATGACGAGGACGAAGATGATGCCAATCCGTTTGGCGACGGGCGCGGTAATCCGTTTGGAGACAAGCATGCTGCGCCTGGTCAGGCATACGGAATGTCAACGCCAAATCTTGGGTTGAAGGCCAACGCGGCTGCCCCGGCTGGAGTGGGCGCAAGTACGAGCACGGTTGCGCTTGGGAAGGACGGAATGCCGGCTGGGTGGGCGTTTGATGACGACGAGCCGGTGAACCAGCCTACGCTGCCACGCTCGGCACCGCCTCCGAGTAGTAGTAGTAGTGGGGATGGGATCAAGGCTGCGTTGAAGAAGCCAGGAGGAGGATGGAAATGGCCGTGGTCGAAGGAGAAGGTGTTGGAGGGAGAGAGAACTATATGGCTTAACGACGCAGCAAGGAATATCACGGAAGGATACCCTACGAATTATGTTAGCACGAGCAAGTATAACTTGGTTACGTTTTTGCCCAAGTTCTTTGCCGGTATGTATCTCCTAGTATCTAGTGGTCTCCGACATATCTCACGGGATTTCATTGGGCAGAGCAATTCTCGAAATACGCCAACGTCTTCTTCCTATTCACTGCCCTTATCCAACAAGTACCCGACGTTAGTCCTACGAACAAATATACGACCATTGCACCACTATCCCTTGTACTACTCGCATCTGCGTTCAAGGAAATCTCGGAGGACTTGGTAAGCTCATATTCCACGAGACATCAGCTCACCTCATTAATTATTCCTCTTTAGAAACGACATCAATCCGATGCCGAACTCAATGCGCGGATGTGTCAGGTTCTCGATCCTAATACCGTATCATTCGTGAACAAGTCATGGAAGGAAGTGAAAGTTGGGGATGTTATTCGGTGAGTGTGGTATTATGAGTCAAGACTACTTAACGTTGACATTTGGAACCCTAGACTGGAGAGCGATGGGTTCATACCTGCAGATATGTTGCTCATAGCTAGTTCAGAACCCGAAGGACTGGCTTATATCGAAACTAGCAACCTAGACGGGTACGTCTCAAATCCATCCCTCTAACCCACTGCTCATCTTCCCACCATGCTCAGCGAAACAAACCTCAAAATCAAACAAGCCTCCCCCAAAACCTCACACCTAACCTCAGCCGCAGCCGTCGCCCGTCTCGCAGGCCACCTCCGCTCCGAACAGCCCAACAACTCGTTGTACACCTACGAAGGTACATTTGAGCTCGCCGGTGGACAAAAAGTGCCGATGAGCCCGGACCAGATGTTGCTCAGAGGCGCGCAGTTGAGGAACACGCCGTGGTGTTATGGGTTTGTGGTGTTTACGGGACACGAGACAAAGTTGATGAGGAACGCTACGTGAGTGGTCCTTTTGAAGGGGTGTTGGTGGAGGCTGATTTGGATGTGGGTGGGTAGGGCTGCGCCGATTAAGAGAACTGCTGTGGAGAGGCAGGTCAATGTGCAGATTCTGTTTTTGTTTGGCGTGTTGCTGTTGCTTTCGTTGTCGTCGACGATTGGAAGTAGTATCCGGCAGGTGAGTTTGGTGGTCATTTACCTTGTTTTCTCGTTGGCTAAATACATGCGATGTGGTAGTGGTTCTTTGCCCAGAAACAATGGTATCTATACAGTACTTCGTCAATTAGTGGAAGGGGTATGTTGGTACTTTTTGGAGGGAATATCTCGCTGATGGAACTTGTTTACAGCAAAAGGATTCATTGAAGATATATTAACATTCGTGATCTTGTACAACAACTTGATCCCGATATCGTGCGTTTATTTTCTTCACATCCGGCCAATCCTTACTAACACCCAAACAAGGCTGATCGTCACGATGGAAGTTGTCAAATACCAACAAGCTCAGCTCATCAACTCGGACCTAGACATGTACTACGCCCAAACGGATACGCCCGCACTCTGTCGCACCTCATCCCTCGTCGAAGAACTCGGCCAGATCGAATACATCTTCTCAGACAAAACCGGCACGCTCACCCGCAACGAGATGGAGTTCCGACAGGCCTCGATCGCGGGAGTCGCGTACGCCGACGTCGTGGACGAAAGTAAACGCGGGGAAGTCGGCGAGAGCGGTGAGATCGTTGGTGGCCAGCGGACGTTTGCGGAGCTTAGACGGCTCGAGCGGGCTGAGGGTGTTGCTGGTTTGAGTGGATTGAACGCGAGTGGGAGTGGAGGATCGGGCGGTGGACGCGAGGTGTTTGTCGTGCGCGAGTTTTTGAGCCTATTGGCTGTTTGTCATACGGTTATCCCGGAGATGAAGGGTGAAAAGTTGGTGTATCAGGCGAGTAGCCCGGACGAGGCTGCGCTTGTGGCTGGTGCTGAGCTTTTGGGGTACAAATTCTACGTGAGTCTTTTTTCTTCTATTTTCCATTCTCGGTTTTACTAGATTGGTTATCATTGTAGCAACGGAAACCCAAATCGGTGTTCGTCGAGATCGACGGCGTGTCCCAACAGTTTGATATTCTGAACGTATGCGAGTTCAACTCGACCCGGAAACGCATGTCGACGGTCGTGCGTGGACCTGATGGAAAGATCAAGTTGTACTGCAAAGGTGCTGATACGGTCATCTTCGAACGACTGAGCAAGAACCAGCCGTATACGGAGCAGACCTTGATTCATCTCGAAGTACGTCTCAGCCCTTACCGACTGAAAACAACTAAATTTTACTTGGAACCATAGGACTACGCAACTGAAGGCTTACGAACGCTCTGCGTCGCTATGCGCGAGATTCCCGAAGCCGAGTACCACCAGTGGGCTGCAATATACGACCAGGCGGCTGCGACGATCAACGGACGGGGTGAAGCTCTGGACAAGGCTGCGGAGATTATCGAAAAAGAGATGTTCTTGTTGGGTGCAACGGCGATTGAGGATAAGCTGCAGGAAGGTGTTCCCGAGACGATACATACGCTACAAATGGCCGGAATCAAGGTGCGCTTGAGTTTTTGTTTTGTTCTTTCAGATGGGGTTGGCTGATGGATGGGGGGATAGGTTTGGGTGCTTACGGGCGATCGGCAAGAGACGGCTATTAATATCGGAATGTCTTGTCGGTTGATTTCTGAGTCTATGAACCTGGTGAGTGTTAGATGGGTCGGTCCTGAAGCGTGGGGGGTTGATGTTTTGGTTGATAGGTAATTGTAAACGAGGAAAATGCGCATGATACACGCGAGTTCATAACCAAGCGGCTAAATGCTATCAAGAATCAGCGGAAATCGGGTGAACTTGAGGATTTGGCGCTAATTATTGGTGAGTTTCAGCTTTGAATCCGGTCTCGCGGCATGAAGTATTGATGGTTCGAGGGGCTAGATGGCAAAAGTTTGACGTTTGCACTGGAAAAAGAGCTGTCAAAGGAGTTTTTGGAACTTGCTATACTCTGCAAGGCGGTTGTATGCTGTGAGTATTCCTCGTAAGCGGCTGGTACCTCACGTCTCACGGCGGCTCTGTAGGCCGTGTATCTCCGCTTCAGAAAGCGCTGGTTGTGAAGCTCGTCAAAAAGAACCAGAAAGCAATTCTGCTGGCTATTGGTGATGGTGCTAACGACGTGAGCATGATTCAAGCTGCGCACGTCGGTGTGGGTATCTCTGGTGTCGAAGTATGTCCTCCCACATCTATTTTTAGCCCCCGGCGCCTAAGCTTATTTTTTGACATTCAGGGTCTCCAAGCTGCCCGATCTGCCGATGTGGCGATATCACAGTTCAGGTACCTGAGGAAGTTGTTGCTTGTACACGGATCATGGAGTTATCAGCGGTTGTCCAAGCTTATTCTTTGTGAGTCTTGCCTCTATCCTCTTGGTTTCCGTGTTAAATGAACAATGCATAGATTCGTTTTACAAGAACATTGTGTTGTACATGACACAGTTCTGGGTATGTCTCGCCCCACATCCTTGGCTACACCAACTAACCACCCGCTACTATAGTACTCGTTTTTCAACAATTTCTCCGGTCAAATCGCGTACGAATCCTGGACGCTTTCCTTCTACAACGTCATCTTCACTGTCCTCCCGCCCCTTGTCATCGGTATCTTCGATCAGTTTGTTTCGGCGCGCATGCTGGATCGATATCCTCAGCTGTATATGCTCGGGCAGCAAAACGCTTTCTTCACACCTGTGAGCTTCTGGTTGTGGTTTGCGAATGCGATATACCATAGTTTGGTGAGTGAATCCAACATATATTCAAACAGTAACTGATCGAGCTATTCATAGATTCTCTTTGGGTTTTCGGTTATCCTGTTCTGGGGAGATTTGAAGCAGAGCTCGGGGCTGGACACTGGGCATTGGTTCTGGGGGACGACACTCTACCTGGCAGTCTTGTTGACGGTCTTGGGAAAGGCAGCTTTGGTGTCAGAGTACGTTTGTTTCTCCCACCGCACCAGTTTTTTACTTACGTTCGTTCACCGTAGTTTATGGACCAAGTATACGGTTGCTGGTAAGCTGGGCGCTCTCCTAAATATAGAATACAGATCTCACAAAGCTCTTTCTAGCGATCCCGGGTTCTTTCGTTTTTACCATGATTTTCCTGCCACTTTACGCCGTTATCGCACCAGCAATTGGGTTCTCAACCGAGTACTCAGGAATTGTGCCTCGGTTATGGACAAACTGGGTGTTCTACCTTACGATCCTTCTCCTTCCTATGGTCTGCCTGATCCGAGATTACGCGTGGAAGTAGTGAGTACCTAGTAGGTATATGCGATCTAACACATCACTGATACATTCACAACTTGATAGCTACCGCCGCACTTACCATCCTGCGTCGTACCACATCGCTCAGGAACTCCAAAAATACAATATTCCCGACTATCGCCCTCGGCAAGAACAGTTCCAAAAAGCGATCAAGAAAGTCCGGGCCGTGCAGCGCATGCGCAGAAACCGTGGCTTTGCTTTTAGTCAGACCGAGGATGGTGGAAAACAGGATCAGGCACGGCTTATTCGTGCATACGATACCTCGCAGTCGCATGCGCGCCCTTCTGGACTATAGAGTTGCCTTGTCTTGTCGCTCTGTGTGTGGTTATATTGTAAAGTAGATATACTGTTTCTGTTCGGTATACAATTATTCGCTTAGACTCTTCAAAAGAGCTCCGGACTGAGTATTTTCATCAAAGGTCTGAATCAACATGCAGAGATCAATCAAGGAAGGGATAAAACAACAGGCTTAATGCGAACCTCAAAGTGCTTCCAGGAGAGACTTGTTTTAACCAGATATTGTTGTAGTTTTAGCTCAGTGACTGTTACGTACACCTATCTTTCAAGCTACGAGTGAAGTAAAAAGCGCATTTCATATGCATTAGGATTGAAGAACAGAATGTACGAGAACGTCCACGTTGACAACAATGAGCAACTCCCACGTGACCTCACTTTTCGGCGTAAAAAACGATGACAAACGAAGTCAAACGCGGGAGTTGCTGACTGGACATGCCCGACGCCGACTGTGAAGCATACGCGTTCTCAATGCAATGGCAACAAATGTGTCGGCAGAAGACGAACAGTTCATCTCACATTCTACCGCTGGGGACTATAAAGGTGGCGGCCGTTTCTGCTCTTGGTCATCACCCCCAGTCTTCCATCATCACATCAGCCCCAACTTGAACAAACATCTTAATCAGTATGTCTACTACCATTACTCTCCCAGAGCACTACGGTTATGTTGGACTAGCTGTGATGAGGTGGGTATATGCTATTTGGGGCGCTTGGATTGTTAATATCTGACGCGAAACAACCACCTGCGACCCCCTACCTCTACTGTTAACCTCTTCTCCCTTCAAAAAGCACTGCGCTCCTAACAATGTGGCAAAGCCACGGACCTGTGACAAGGCTTCGTAAGACGGCCGGGATTCGCTATCCTCAAATGTACGCCGAGCAGTCACAGGTGGATAAAGACCCCGAGGCTTTGAAGTTCAATTGCGCTCAACGTGAGTGTGAAATGTACTCGGCTCAAAATTGCGTTAAAGCCTTCCGAATTGAACAGGAGCCCATCAAAACACTCTGGAGGTTTTGCCTCACGTTATCTTCTTCATCCCTTTCCTTGGCCTTCGCCGCCCTATTCTCGCGGCATCGTTGGGAGCTGGATGGACCTTTGGTAACACTTCCAGCCACACAGGTACCCTCTTTTCGTCTCTAACAGATCATATATATAGGACGCATCCTTTATACTCTCGGATATATTACGGGTGACCCAGCCAAGGTAAAAGAAGCTCTTATCCAGATAGATAGCTTTCGCTAAGGTTTTTGTGCAGCGTAATACCCGAGGTGGAGTTTTATCAAGTATTGCTTTGACAGGTTTGTTGGTTAGCTCGACCTACGCTGCTGGAGAGCTAGCACTCGGCATGTGGTGACCTTGAACATATTCGTCTGTGTATGCTTTTATCCCTCAAAATGCTACATAATTCACTCGATGGAACATTTATCCATTGAGGTAGTCTCTATTTTAAAGCTTGCCGGAGGCGCTCCGTTGGTAGCTAGTCGCAAGGTTTCGGTCCACACTCTGCCCAACACTCCCCAGCTCTGGCCGGCTCGTTGAGGACCTATATAGATCCTTGATCTGAAAATATTGATTATGTAACGTAGGAGCTGTGACATTTCACTAGTGTCGCGTCTGGGACACTGCATCAAAGCACTTGCATGACCGACAAGTCTAAAAGCAAGCCGCTGGCCGCCAGCATTGGCCATTGTAACAATGCAGTCAGTATATGTAATAAATGTTAATTTCTTGGGCGATTGTCTGAAAGATGTAATTGCAACGAGTTGAGCTTCAACAATATATTTGAAAAAGAAACTCATAAGAATTCACGAGGCTCTGTATTGAAGGCGAGTTTACAAAATATTGAATCAAAAAATGGATGAAATTGTTGGGGTCAAAAAGGACTAAGCCGGGGCCATCCTAGTTCAAGTGCCTCACTAATAATTCCTACAACCACAGGGAAGACTTCGTCAGGGCTACACTTTGGGAGCAATTCCGTTCTCGACAGAAAAATGCTGTAGAAAAAGGAGCCCAGGTTTATAATAACCGAAGCGATAGCCGGATCACTGGCCCAGCTGTTGTCGAATGCTTCCAACTTGTGCCACATCCAGTAGCCACCATCTGCTTGACAGTTCGCCAAGAGAGCGACTTTCGAAGCAGCAATGTCATCAATTCGTTCTCGGTCGAGGCTTTCCAATAGCTCTTGTGCCTCCCTAGTCAAGTAGGCGCCCGGAGCGTCAACGTGTTCGGCGACACACCACAGGATCAACCAGAAGAACGACTCGAGATCATCCACGAAATGATGGTCGTATTGTTCGCCGAGCTTCACTTTCAGTACTCTAGTTGACATATATGTAGGCGTCCCCTATCGAAGCTAGGTTAGCTCAACACCACAGACCATGCAAGTTACTCACGGCGCGATAGTCTACACGGTATACATATTTGTCTGTCTTATTAGCATGATTTAAGCGTGATTCCTTAGGCGTAGTCGATGGAGCACTTCGGGCGCCCGTGGACCTCGAAATCTTCTCTGGGTCAGCTTTGAAGTTCCAATTCTCCGAAGATGGGTTGCCAAAGAACGAGACTCCCATTAGATTATGCACTTTGGACAAGTCGAAATCGTTCAACATCCCGACCGGGTCTCGGCCCAGGTCGTGTAACACCTTCCGCAGCAAGCGTTCTGACTTCGACAGGACCGAATCCTCCTCGCTTGTCGCTTTTCGAGGTAGCTCCCAATCTCTTCTGTGGTACCCGTCTCCTTCTCGTAGCATTAGAACGTTCCCCTCACTAATGTCTCGGTGTAGTAAGCCCATGTTGACTAGGCGCCAATAACCTACAGAAACCTAGATGAGTATATGCGTGGCAAATCGATTGAGTACGAACTCACCAATGATCGCATCCAAAATTGCCCGAAGAAGCTGCCGTGGGCTCTCCGCTTTGTATAGAGGCGAACCAAGCGTTGACGTCAAGAGTCGACAGTAGACACGCGGTCTCCATTGAACGTGGGCCAATGAGAACTTATCTGTATCGACTTGTCCTGCGAGATGAAATAAGCAACAGCAGATAGAGCGAAAAAAACATCCAGGCTTACTGTATTGTGTCGTTTTGTTGCCTGCTCCTTCCGGCATCTCGGAATCTAAATCCATCAAGTCCTTTGCAACCAATAGGTTTTCCCTACTCGGCGTCTTATCCAAACAGTTCCCGCATGAGTAATCCATGGACATCATGCAGCCAAGGGAGTCGCATTTCTTGAACACATCGCTGTGCCACATATACTGCGCCACTCCATAGACGCCAACCAGTCGTTCGAGCACCTCACCTTCCACCTTCTTGTTCGGATCCCGCCACATGAGCTTTAGCACGTAGTCCCGCGTCCCAAGAACTTCCACATCATCCTTAGTTGGCCACTCCCCCAGTTTCATTCGAACACGCGTCTTAACGCCCCCTTTGGCTCCTTCATTTGAGACACCAGGTTGTATCACCTCTCGCACGCGCAGCACTATAGTCCCGTTTCCACATATGCTCTTGCGATGGCATAATAGACGCACAACCTTCAGACGTTTGATCGGTACGTTCAACGGCGCATTCGGTTGGCCAGTAAATCTAGGCATAGCGGTGGAAGCTTTGGCGGCGATGTCTGGTCTTCCCTCGGATGGGAACGCGTTAGCAGGCAAATCCACGTAGTAATCTAGCCCTCCATTGCTCGTAGGTCGTGTGGTAAACGCCGTGTCGTATCCAAACGCTTCCTTGTCTAGCATCATCAGCCCAGTGAAAGCCTCGCAGAAAGCCTGATCGCGGATGTCAATTGGCGCTGAGTAAATCACTCCGCTCCGGTCAAACCGCACGAATGTTGCCTCCCACCCACAGAACACTGTTCCATACTGGTGGCGACGGTGTAGCTGGTTTGAGAACACTGCGCTTGCGGACTTGGCCAGTTGCCTCATACCGGATTTGAGGTGTGTCGCCATGGGCTTGATTTCGACCGCCATCTTGACGTTCTCCCAATGCAGAATTTCACCGTCTAACAAGACTAAGTCGGGTTGGAGCTCATCCGCACCCTCCTCGTATGATGGAATGGTCTCGGCCCGGCCGCTAACAAAAACGGATGGGATGGATGCTTCCTCAGAATTGGTACAGACAGCCTGATTGATCGTGCCGAGGATGGATATAGTAAGTTCGTAAAGCTTAGAGCTCCGTGTGACGCTAGAAAACCGAAGAGCGTTGAGTTCTGATGCGCATCTACTGATGTTAGCCTCTAGCCTAGTTGGGTCAACAGACAAGTAGTTTTCGACAAAGTGAGGATCGCAGAACAGAGAGCCTCGCAGTTCGGGAAAGGAGGACATGGCAATATGTCGAGGGAAGGGTGTGGCCACGCTTCTCCCACCTCTTAGGTTTTATATACTAAGTACAAGGAGCATTGTGTGCGCATGTTATGAAGTGGTCGTTGAGGCTTGAACCAGCAGAAGCCCCAAGTCGGTGGGCATCAACAAAGCTTAGGAGTCAATCTTTGGCTTGGTTCTCGATGGATAGGTGGCAAGTTCAAAATTGACCCAAGCGGCAGATCATGGTCCAGCCCGTGAATGGCTCACCAACAGATCGTTGTTGTCACCCAAGGAAGCAGCTGAGCGAACCCAAGAATCGCAAAACCAGACTTTATCAGACTCTACCAGCTCGGTTAGTATGGTGTTAACCGAGTACAGTGTGAGGCCTTAGCAGAAGAGCTGGACGATGTTGGGTGTTGTAGTTGTCGCGACTTGGTACCGGTTCCGATCGGGCGCGCACATTCGTGAAACTAGGCCCTAACAGCTACCTGGCGGAACTATGCAGTCGCATAACGGTATCATGGCCATATTAATATTTAAGTCAATACTACTCGTGCTTGTCGCCGATTAAGGCAACGCTCCTTAAGCTAATAAAATCTAGCTCAAGCAGAGGAGAAAGCGATACTTGTAGACGATTGAGCACGCTGTTCAAGGGAGTGGGCGTATGTATAAAAGATCCTATAGTGGGCTAAATGGCACTAGTTATCAGATAAGTTAGATAGCTTTAGTGACATAGGGGTAGCGCTGAGTGATTCGCCTCTGGCTGGCCGCTGGCACGTGGTGGCACGGTAATGGTTACCCTGATGTTGGTATTTGTTTAATGGTGTGATGACTTACTGACGGGGTGCAAGCCCGCCCGGGTTCAAAAGCTTGATATCCGTAGTCACATCACTGTGAGCCTGTGCCCTCAACGGTGTGCGACTAGTGCGACGCTGAACTTGAGGATTCCACTGTACCCTGGTGTAATCTATAAATTGCTGTCGCAGAAACCATACAGCCTGAGCCACCGGCATCAAAGGCATGCCCAGCTACAATATGACATCATCCAAAAACTCCAGCAGCGACGCGTCCAGCCTGCATCCGCTACAGGTTCCAGAGCTTTTCGATACCATATGCCAGTTCTTGGACATAAAAGCCTGCGTCAACTTGCTCTTTGTGTCTCGTCACACCTACACTGTCATGCTACCTATCGTTTGGCAGGATGTGGACATGAAATATTTGTTTCGTTTGATTTCTGGAACGAACATTACAGAAACCTCGACAAACTACTTGAAAGGCTATGTATGTCAACATCCTGCAAATTGGTTTTACATGTTGATTTGTTAGTTAGGCAATCCACTTCCCTGCCACTCCCGACCCAACACGGTTTGCTATCCACGCGCCATTCGTGAAGACACTCCGGGTGTCTGATTTATACGTCGTTAACTTTCCTAGCGAATGGCCAAGCTCAGGACCAGACGCAACATTGAATCCTCTGCTGCCAAATCTACAACGCTTGGCCATCACATTCTTTCACGTAGTCAAATCGACCCTTCGTATCAATTGGATATCCAGGCTTTTATACCCCGGTCTACTTGGACTTGAAACTTTCTTTAGCTACGAACTCCCTAGTGACCAAATCGAGTACCAACCATGGCTTAACCATGATTTTTGCCTTGAGCTGGTTGATCAGATATCTCGCGTTTGCCCCCGTATCGAGACCTTGCGCTTGTTCCCGAAAGACCTTGCCCAGTTAGACGAGGACCATGGCATCAGAATCTACAACCAGATCGCTAGCTTGCAGCACCTTCGCTCACTTACGTTCAGCGGGACCATGGTGCACGATGAGTTGCTCAAGGTACTAGGCGGACTTGCGCACCTCGAAACTCTATCGCTCTGCACCGACCCCACAGAAGAATGGGATTACGATGAGAGCCCGTTAGCTGTATCGAACGACTCTTTTGCCTCGCTTCGGCATCTATGCCTGTATGGACTACATGAATCTACCATGTCTCGCGTCTGCAAGGTCCCTCCCTTGTTCCGCCATCTCGTCAAGACGACTATCATCTTCGAGGACCAATGTTTCGACGAAAACCTCGGTGACGACGAGCGCTCGGACGTCGCCGTCACATGCCTTGGCCAAAACAGTCCGCACCTAGAGGAACTGACTATTCTTCCTAGGGGCAACAACGGCTGGTTCGTTATTTCCCGGCCTACTCTGGATATGTTCAAACACATGCCCCTACGATATTTAAGACTTGGCCATTTTACTTTTGATGGAGTACATATTGACGAATACAACGAGAGCGAGGACGAGGGCGTAAATGATCGGGGCAATCGCTTCGAAAGTATTTGGCAAGATTTCCTTGCTTCTGTCCCACAGCTGGAAGAGCTACGGCTTGAGCGACAATCGTTTGACCCTCAGCTACTTCAACTGATCGCGCTTCGTCTCCCAAACCTCCGGCTACTTGTCTTTGGTAACCTCGACCTCGGTAAATTTAAGTCCTCTGGCAAGACTAAGGCTGTAGCTGTTCAACCAGTTACGCTTCGTGGTCATTCTTATTTCAGGACTAGGAAGTCATTTTGGCGCGATGAGCATCACGATCCTCCTGATGAACAAACTATCTACAATGCAGCGAAGTTCGTGGCCTATCGTATCGTGAGATTGCAAGGCTGACTAGTGAACAGATATATACTTGGTATATGGGCTAACGTCACAGACTGCGAAACGCATAGAACCCCTGGTGATACAGGAAGCACAAATTCCGAACCCGACGAAGCGACGGCGGCCAAACTACATGCGGCTATCCAGTCACTGAAACATGGGGCTAGAGATGCTGAGAGGCGTCAGACCTCCTTGACTCGCTGATTCAGCTGCGCTCTGCTGGTTGTGCACTCTTCGCGAACCTATGTCGTTGTACTTCGAGCGTTTGGACTTGGGTAGATCAATGTGATAAGTTCAATTTAAAAGCCTGCCCAAAATCGTAAGCGGTTGGATTGTTGAGAAACGGCTAGCAAAAGAATAACATAGTCCTTGATTTCCGACCACAGAATATAATGCCCGCCAGATAGACAGCTGCGACTATAGCAACACGGAGCGAGCAATGGCATGGACACTACGTTTGAGTCGACGAAAATCCTGGAATTAGCTGAGTAGCACTAGTTATGGGACGCGTGAGACTGCTTTAGACGCCGCACGAGTAGCGCTGAGTATATTCGCCTCTGGTTGCTGCGTGGTGGTGCGGCATGGTCACGTTGATTTTGGCGCCCGTCCGCTGTGATGGTGCTGTGACATAGTAACGGTGTGTAAGCCCGCGTAGATGTTGGCAACCACATCACTGCTCCCTCAGCGGTGTGTAACATTAATGCGGGATTGAGCCTGAGGACTACAGTACAGTGTAAAGCCTGGTGTCTTCCATATTCCTAACCACCGACGGACTAAAGGGTGACCGGGGTATGCCCTCGGTGAGTAGTGTGATGCTTGGTGCTGTTATCTCATTGGTTTCCGCCACCTCGCTGCCCCGTTTCCGCCGGCGTCAAGCGCATGCTTGGCTATAATATGACATTACTCGAGAACTCCAGCAGCGACGCGTTCAACCTGCATCCGCTACGGGTCCCAGAGCTTTTCGATACTATATGTCGATTTTTGGACATCAAAGCCTGCGGCAACCTGCTCTTTGTGTCTCGCCACACCTACACCGCCGT
>WSTJ01000649.1:0-20327 GCA_019623705.1 Ceratobasidium sp. 428
CGGAAACAGGTATCCGAAATCTGACCACTGCCCATCTGACCAACTGGCCATCTCACCGCCGCGGGGAGTCACCCACTAAATTTGCACGCATCACTCCCAGCACGAGCTATAGTAGGCGTGCGAGGTTTCCCGTTTGGTATAGAAATAAAACCTTCACACCAGCTTGAATGTGTAGCCTACGCCAAAAAAGACAGGCCGGACAACGAGCTTTTTTTACGTTCGTCTTTGACACGAATTTTCTTGTTATGAGATCTAAAGGTCACATGCATGCGCGTTGGAGTAGGGGTCTCCTGGGACCGGGTTTCAGGGGGTTCGCACCGCGCACATACCTCGCAGGCCTCGTGTATGCACTTTACCCTTTCCCCTTCTCCAACGTCGATCATTGACGGGCGAGTATGCTGCTGGGTTGACCCAGCCTCGTGGCCCTCGGGTGGCCCTCCTGTGGCTTGCCCATTGTTTGCGTCCCAGATATGGGTAATTCCGTCACCAGAGCCAGGGTCATACGGGGCTAATTGGGTGAGTAGATGATCAATTCGACTACATATTCCTAACCCTGTAGTGGCTGACCGATGGGCGTGGCCACCTGTTTTGTAGGTTCCAGATTTGAGCTGTTATGTCATAAGTGCCAGACTCGATATAGCCAGCACACACCAGATACACACCGTTGGGTAGGCGCGCAATTGAACTAGCCTCAACGCGTGTATTATAGTCCGTTTCTCCATGACTCATCCAGTGTTTGCTACCCACATGTGGGCAATGTAACCTCGAAGATATAGAAATCAAAATGTATATATATTATGTATAGAACGAGTATGAAAGAATGTGAGTGTGAGTAAAGGATCGGATCGGAGAGGGCTCGTAGAGCCCGTATTAGTATACCCTACGATTATGCGCTCCGAGTCATATGCGTAAGTGCTGCGCATACACTTGACTCGATTACTGACTCACTGTTCTCGTATGTTCCATTACATTCGAGCGGTTTCTACAGAAGAGCTGCTGATTATTCGGCGCTTAGCCTAATGGCTCTGTGCAAACGCTCCCGGTAACACCTCAGATGTAGTACTATCTGTTCCCCGTACTCTTTGCTCTTTGGAGCGGATGGTCTTTGCAACTGAAGATTTCTAGAGGTTAAGGGAGGCAAAGACCTTATCGAGTCTCCACCTTCGTCCGGCAAAGCGCATGAACTGGAACGACGCTTGGATTCGTGAATAGCCCCAAGTGCTAGGCAGCAGTATTCTATTCTTGAGACAAACTGTTTAGGCACAACCATGCATTGAATTGTAGCACAGCGGTCTGGGTGACAGCAACCTCAAGATATAGGGTGCCCACTGCCCCGAATCTCAACGCCCACCATCGATTCGCAGTGGAGCTTTGAGTATTGGCTAATACAGGCTTGTATGCGTTGTACCACTATCCTTGATAGCGATGCCAAAACCTTAACTCAATGGTTTTCCATACCGGTAACGGCAAAACGGAACGGATTTGCTTAGTGAATGCGTCCGGACACAATGGGAGTGGTAGTGAAAGTTTAAGCACGGAGCCGTGTTCGCCTCAGCGAGGCAAGTGGGATCGAGTGACTCTTACGTATTTGAGGTTTTCTTACGGGTGTGGTACCCGAGTATGCGTTTTCAGCGCCGCGGCCCTAAAATTTCGTTTGACGATGACTGATGAGAGCTACAGTCATGGCTGAAAGTGCCATGTCCGTCTCACGCGATGCCTTATTGTGGCATGATACGCTTCTATGCATAACTTTCAGTGTATGTAACCAGGGGCAACACTGTACGCCCGTAGCAGGTACACAATTAGCAAGCACAAAGGTTTAGCCCCGCATGAGCGAAGCTAATTGTGACGAAGAGCCAGTCCAATTCCGCTTGGCATCTTGCCTGCAGAATTGAATACATCCGGTGTTGAAAGTATCCACCCACTACTGATTTCTCACGATAGTGTCAAGGTGTTAATCTGAAGCAGCCGATCTGGTCTCGCGGAGCCTACAGCCGAGCCCGGTTACTCTACGTCCGCCTCTTGTTTGACAGCGGCGTACACCGGAGATATGACTCGCAATTGGCGAATCTTTGGGCCCAATATTGGTTGTACCTGAACTGAGACGCTTCAATCCTTAGATCTACTGCTAGAAAGCCAAGACGTTGGGTTGCGAGCACGCATATACTGTTTGGTGAACAAGGTTTGAAATCAAGCAAAACGAACTGGATGTAGTTTACGCCGAACAACATGCAAAAGCAGCTTACCCATACTAACCGCCAAATAATCATTCACTCTATACCGTGCCTGCATCCCAATATAATTAAGCTTGGTACCAAATGGACCCATCTTATGCTGCTTTTGTACAAACTCGATATGGTAATTTTAGAAGCGACGAATCTTGAACGTTACGTAACGAGATCAGGTACCAATCTGCATGACACGTCAGATCTGAAAGGACGGATGGCTCGCGGAGCGTACAGCCGTGCCACGGATACTCTTCGTCCGTGACTGGGCGCTCGATGGTGGTGGGGGTCGCCACAACCTAGGAGGAAGGTTGTCACTTGTCAATGATCGAGCGTAGGAGTAACGGACGTAGGGCCCAATGTTCTCTTTCTGGTCCCTCGCTCCAATTTCAAACGTGCATGTTAGACGAGCAGCACGCGTAATATAGGATTCATCGATGAATGGGCGAGAGCCAAAATTGACGGGTGAGAGCTTCTTGGGTAGCGTGAACCGTCGTGTCCGTCCAAGCACCTTGATTTTGCAATAGGAGCACCTCGCGATCCGGTCGGTACTAGGAACAACTTCACCTCAGGACTTGTTTCTTCTTCTCATCCTCAGCGTAGAAGAAATTACGCGGCAATAGCCGTCAGACTGTTGCTCCAAGAAGAAGTAACATTTTTTTCTACTTCCGAAGTCAGCACTCGCTCATATTCAAGGGAGCTCATACACTGCACCAAGCAACCGGGTTTGAGATTGATGAACGCAATTAGACGCAGGCCAGCGTGTGACAGGTATACGAAACAGTACTGTTCTAGAGCGAATAGCTAAATTCAGGGAATGGTATATGCATCAGACGGCTCTCCGAAAGTCTTGATATATTATATATTGGCATGGACATCTCCGAGATATCGTTTTGGGTTGGCTGAGATCAGCCCACCCTGCTCGTCGGTAACCCTGGGCTGTCTAATTATGTGCGGCGCTCCTATATCGTCGAGAAGATGTTCGGCACTTGTCAAAGCTCGTTGTTATGTCTCTGGGACATTAGGCTCACTCGTTTGGCAGTTATATGCTATATACTAGAGGCCAGAAAGCGTCAAACAAAGTAGCATGAACTGGGTCATCAAATCTGAAATTCTGGATCCAGCTAGCGCTCAGCCAAAGAATTAAAGTTAACGGTCCCACCAGTGGGAGATATCAATCTCATACAACGCCATAAACAGCTTAAATCCAAGTCTCTGGTATAGCCTTGCACGGAATCTTGAGAGGTGAGGCTCCGTGTTTTGAGGTTTCACTGGCATCGGACGCAAACAGAGCGGGTAAATACCAGCCGGGCGGCGTTGATACTCCAGCAGGAGCATATTGTAATTTCATCTGGTCGGCGTGTTGATTATCGACCACCCTCAAATCCAAGCCACACAACGTTTTCAATTCAAAGCCATAACTCAGTAGGCTCTTTTTTAAATTCTTCTCTCCCCAGAACGGTGGGTGCTCTGTTAGCCAATGGCATAAACCGCCTTACACTAACCACAAGACAGATGACTTGAGATCCAGGGTTGCAGCAGGTTACCCCATCCAAAGAGAGCGGGTGACGGTACGTCGATATCACATCATCTACTGCGGACCAATCTCTATAAAACGTGAGTAGCAGAGTGGGAGCTCATCAGCACAACCTCATCCACAGCTCTTTCTAAAGGTTCGTACTCTCATACAACTTGCTGTGGCCGTTGTCGATATTAGCCACATCAGCAGTATACAAAGACTACAACATGTCTAACAGTATCAGCGGTGATGGCACCATGTCAGCCACAGCTAGCGGGGACTTCACTTTCTCCGGACAACTATCGGACGCTACCGGAATTTCAGCCACCGGTACTTATACGCCTGCCACCGCAGCCTGGTCGTCTCAGAACACGGCGGTGACTTGCCCTGCTGGCACGGCCCCAACGGGCCAAGAGCAATTCACCGGCTATTGTGGCCCCGATACTTTCAACATTACGGGCACGACCAGCCAAGCCGTTATCACCGGTCAAATCCATCCCGGAATTCCTAACAAAGTTCCTATTTCCGGAACTATTACCTGGGGCACAGCTTAGACCTCATAAGGTATGCCGTGTTCATCATCCACTGGAGTACCTGTTAGTATATTAACTTTGAATTGGTACCCCTATGCAGATCCAGTAGTAGTTGTTGTTGATGAAATGGGTGTTGGGTAGCGTTTGAACATCAATAAATGAATGAATTTTTAGTCTGAGGTTTCACCTCAACAGCCACTTGTAAGACAGTTGCGCGACGGCTTGAGCTAGCTGCGGATAGCGCGATATTGCAATCAGGTAAGCTGTAAACTGATAGCTTTAAAGCTATCACAAACCTGGCTTATATTACGCCCCTCATCGGCTGGATTCGTCTATGAAAGCAAGTTATCAACGTGGGTGCCTATGAGCGCCCAGAAACTTTGTGAGACCATAGCAAGCTATCCCCTCCTATACGAAGCGCTGGGTTGGTTGACTATTTGAGCTCGTTTAAGTTACTAATTACTCAATATATAGCCGCCGGACTCCCTTACTGGCGCTTTTTTATGATCGTAGACTTATTGTCGGATGAAGGTGAGCATTATGTATGGACATCTGGTACAATGGGGCGATGCGAGATACGGAGAAAAAGGTACTGGAGCCTGATGGCTGACTAGTCTCTTAATCTTGAGGCTGTCGCGTCGAGTACAGTGTTCTTCGTTCTCATTGAGTTTTTTTTTTTCTTCTTGGCAAAAACCAGCGGGAGTGATTTGGCGGTCGATGCTTCCAATAAGAAAGTGATTAACTGACTAGCAACTACCGTAGCGGCATGAAATCAACGTTGGTCCCAGGACCCGAAACCGCGAAATTGCGTTTTTTAAGATTTTAACTATCAGTTAAACCGGACTCAGACTCGAGCTTCAGATAAGATAAATAGCCCATAACTAGTTCGTAAGCTTCAACAAGCAGAGCCTCGGGTGGAGTAGGAGAATGGATTCCTTAGCCTCGCTTGAAGGGGTTCAAAGTCTTGGATCGTCTTGATTTCATGCCGTTATGATACACCAAGAAGTCAATGGCTATCAAATCATTCGAAAACGTAGATGTTGCTCACAGTATGGTCAATATGTATGTGGTACTCAAACACTATGAGGAAACTTTGAAGGATCTATATGCACCTCGAACCCAAGGTGTGCGCACCGTCGGAGTTGAAACACCAATCAGATACCAGCTCACGTGACCCCTTTGGATGTGGGAGCAACAACGACAATGAAGTTGTGCCACTCAATTTTGCTCTGGTTTCTAGTTCTTCCAGCTTCTGCGACCTCCCAGGTGTTCCGCAAGTCGCTTAGTTTCGGGCCTCGACTCTCAACCCGCTATGTAACTCGGCTGCAGCCTATGCCTGGAGCGACCAATGCTCGTGACCCTTACGATGTAGCTAAATCCTTCCTCTAATCACGTCTCTTCCGACTACTACATCCGCCCAGACTCTTATACCGACCAAAACTCCGGCGTCATTCACGTGTATATTCGTCAGCGAGTTGCGGAGCTTGATGTAGCAAATGGTGACATCAACCTGAACATCCGAGAAGGCCAGGTGCTAAGCTACGGGGATTCGGTAATGTCATATTTTGGGTGTCCATGACTGGTCGCTTATGTGTTCATAGTTCTATCGCGGTGAAGCTCCTTCCTCGTCCACCGTCCGGCCATTGATCACACATGCGACGTACTGCGCCAATCTGGCCAGGAGACATATGTCCTTGAATCAGAACGGAGATAGGGTGCAAATTCCTTTGGGGCAGAAGATCGACAGTCACAGCGAGTTCTATAACCGGAACTGTCTTCTGCCTCTGGCCGCCGTCCAGGCAGCGACACGCACATCATCTTCTCCAAACTTCCGTGACCCGCACGATCCGCGTTGGGCGGCTCTGTACTTCATGGTGGCGGCTCATCCCGACCACGGCTTTGTGGATGACCTCGTTGGTCGATTCGAGACTCACCTGGAACGCATGGTGGTGGAGCAGGACCAACACTCTGCCGACCGAAGCAGCTTGATATCAAACCTTCCTGGCGCCCTAAGCGCGGTTGAAGCCCGCCTTGTATACTTTCAGAACCCGAACGAAAACAACGGCACGGGACTATATCTCGCGTGGCGCATGGTTGTGGAGATGAAGGACAACTGGTACGAAGCTTACGTATCGGCTTCCGAACCTACGGACATTTTGTCGGTCGTCGACTGGGCATCCGACGCATTCGCCCCCCATACCGGCATTCGGCTGAACGCCCCCGAGGGGCAACTTCGCCCCGACTGTCTTACTGCCGAGTTGCTGCCTGCGTCATACGACGTCTGGAAGTGGGGGATCAACGACCCGGAGAGCGGGGCCCGATCAATCGAAATCGAGAGCTACGATCAGATCGCTTCCCCACACGGTTGGCACGCGATCTCCACGATCAACAATCCGGCCGGCGGCCCTGATCCAGTTGAGACGTACGACGAACGGCGTTCAGAGGACGCGTATCTCAAATTCTCTAGCACGTGGGGCAACAACGTACGTGATATTGTTAGCCCGAGTACTCGTGAGACTCATCGATATCAAGGTGTTTGCGCAGGAAAATTGGGAGAGCGAGAAGAACTGGGTGAATAAAACTCGGCCCGAGGCTGATTCGAACATGAAGTTTGACTACCGGTACTGCCTCGATCCGGGCGAACACGACTTGGAATGCTCGCCGAAGGACTACGCGAACGCGTCGATTACCCAGTTATTTTATACAACAAACATGGTACACGATCTGTTCTACCAGTACGGATTCGACGAGATGTCGGGCAACTTTCAGCAGGACAACTACGAGCGAGGGGGCCAAGGCGGTGATGCGATTATTGCTCGGGTGCAGGACGGCGGCGGGTTCAATAACGCTAACTTTATGACTGTGAGCTCTTGCTGCGATCTTGAGACAATGGCCGTTAACGAAACAATTCGGCAGCCGCCCGACGGCAAGCACGGCCGGTGCCGAATGTACTTATGGGACTTCTCAACGCCGTATCGGGATGGTGCCCTGGACGCGGGGATCCTGATTCACGAGTTAACACACGGACTCTCGAATCGCTTGACCGGCGGACCCGCGAATTCGGGATGCTTGGCGTATGGTGAGGATGGGGGAATAAACGAGGGATGGAGTGACTTCATGGCTACGGTTGTTCGGAGTGCCAAGACTGGGATCCACGAGGACTATGCGATCGGGAGCTGGGCATTTGATGATCCTGGAGGTTTACGCGACTACTTGTATTCTACGGTGAGTCCTGGTCTAATACGAGGATGCGAAGGAGGACTAATCGTTGTCCAAGGTCAACCCGCTGACGTACGCGAGCATGAACGAACCAGGGTACTGGGGTTCTGTGAGCCTGTTTTTGATGCAATCATGGCTCAGCATCAACCAACTCATAACATGAGGCAGCACGAGATCGGGACGGTATGGGCAGAGATACTGTGGGTGGTGCTACACCGTCTAGCCGAGAAACACGGGTACTCGGCGACGCTATTTCCTCCACAACCTTTGGCCAACGGAACAGTTCCGAGCGCCGATTTTTACTTGCCTCGAGATGGCGACAAACCACTAGTTCCCAAACACGGGAACACACTTATGGTGCAGTGAGTACTCCGTGACTTTAACGCTACATCCACTGAACGGAAACTCAAAGATTAGTCATACAAGGCATGAAACTACAACCGTGCCGCCCGTCGTTCTTTGATGCTCGGGATGCGATCATCGAGGCCGACAGGGTCCTGACCGGGGGGCGGAACCTGTGCGAGCTGTGGGCAGGATTCAGCTCGTGCGGGTTGGGCATAGACGCGTCAATTCGTAACAGAAATCCGTGGGGTGGGGGACACCGGACGAATGGTTTCAAGCTGCCAGTCGAATGTCGCTAGACTTCGTCTGATGGGTTTATCAAGGTAGACGCATATATACTTTATCTGATGACAGGACTGCCAACTTCATGCAACTTGTAGCTTCAGTAATACCCACTGCAACATCCTCAAGAACAACAGCACTCATTCAGAGTCTACAAGTGGATTTTAGCAATCATAAAAACCCCGACATCTGGAACATGTTGGGGCGGCCAAATACATGGGGGGGGGGTTGTGTATTGGACCATGGTGTAATAGTGTTGTAGCGTGCAATCACTTGTTATCACACCCACCATTCCTTGCTCAAAAACTAGATCCAAGTCATATGTATGCTATAGTCATACTGTATGCGCGGGTTAGCTATGGCTAGTACACTTGGCTTAGTTATCACTGACTCAAGTATTAACTCATTGTTACACGACAATTTTTACGATTCCCCCCAGAACGTTCTATGGGTCAGCATTATGCTCCAGTATGCTATGGCTAGTAGTTTATAACAACGTACTGTAGGAGTTTCCAGCTCTGTTATACGTTATAAAGTGGCCAGTATACTGATATAGTTTGACGTCTCGGGCCAAACTTGCGGACATGCATCAGGCACCGCCAATTTTTGCGTTTGATCATAGTAGAGGTTTACATTCGCCGATGAAACTACTTGTATGAGACCTGCAGCAACGTAGTCTACTGACTTCATGATTACCGCACTGCTTGAATCGGAATTTTGAAGTCTACAAATATATATATCCAGCGGACAGGACAACCCGGATCAGCAAGCCCTTGGTTTGTGTCGAAGGACGATCGCCCTAACTGTTTCGGGTTGCTCTATAATAATGTATCAATACTTCCTCTGTTAGCTTGTATCGAAGTTTGACCTATGACAATCAGAGTTTCGCATGGTATAAGCTGGAGGTTCAGTTGACGGCCAGAAAGTATGTGCTCGGCGGCCGGAATTTCACGGCAAAAATTTCAGCCTTGCCTAAACTCTCTAATCGTAAGTTTTTTTGCCGTGGCAAGGCTAAGCCTCATGTAACGACACTTGCGGTAAGAGATAGAAAGAGAAAAGGAAACACAATACTTATCGCCGGTTGCACAAGCACTTTCCAAGCGCCGAGACGAATTTGTTTTTCCGATTTCCGCCAGGCTCGAAAACTCATCGTACCTCCATGTTTTCGGGGTCTGGAGACCTGTTTTATAGCTCAAAACCACTGCCTCACTGATGCGAATCGAATGATACTAACCACTTGTATATACGACTGATCCACAAAAATATGTTGTTTTGACCGTAATTGGCGTCTTTCTCCGTAGCTCGAGCTTATCTACCTTTGTAGAAGCTACTATATACCTCTGAAGAGTACCAAAAAACCTTCATCATGACTGCTATGTGAGTTTGACTAGTGTTCTTTTGAGTTTTGTAGTACCAGCAAAACGGTCGCCTCCACTAGTAGCCCTTGGCGCTGTTTGGGGTAGATATTTTAGTACTCAATATCATTAAGGCCTACTTAAGGGCTTATACACAGGCCAATCAGCTCTGATTCGATGGTTTACGGCTTCAAGAGACAAAAAAGCCCCAAAACAGCACTTTCTTGTTGAATGGTTGTATACACCAGCGGCTAATATCATTCAATTTGCATCAGTGAGGCAGTGGTTTTGAGCTATAAAACAGGTCTCCAGACCCCGAAAACATGGAGGTACGATGAGTTTTCGAGCCTGGTGGAAATCGGAAAAACAAATTCGTCTAGGCGCTTGGAAAGTACTTTTGCAAATCTGTGTAAGAGTCCGCGTTTGGAGTCACGTGTGTCTTGCAACAGGAACGATTATACAACTCAGTATTCAACCCTCTCACTAAAACCGCCTCATTGTGTATATGCTGATCCATTCCGACAGCATTCTAGGCTACATACTTACAGCTCTAACTTCGGAAGACTAGGTTGAATGTTAACGAGTTTGAGAATCCGCATATATATTACAGACTACATTGCACACATTCATCCATACGCTCTAATCCCACAGTGGGAGTTATGCAACTTAGCGTCCGACATGTATATATGGCACCCAACGCTCAAAATGGTCTACTCCAATGTTCTCACGCAGACTCGCCACCGCTTCATGCAGCGCCTTGGCCGCCTTCCGACTGTCCGGCACATTATTGTCAAGTAGACATTTATACACCTTCTCAGCGACGAGCGGTGCATCTCGGTCGTCGATTGACCACATCGTCGCAATTACCGTCGGATATCCTGCCATCAGTAGCCCTGCCGCCAAGTGTATAGACTCATCGGGTAGATCAGTATCTCCAGCAGCGGTTTGACATGCGGATAAGAACGCCAGCTGAGCATTCTTCGGTCGAGTGCCAATAATTGTTGACAGAGTAAGGTCTTGGTCATGTAGATGCAGCGCACTCTTCATTGGCTCTGATGGATTCTGCGATCCGTGGCACGCAAAGTGTACCCAGCTGTGATCACTGAGTGCCTGAAGCACAGCGTCAGCGCAGGCGTTCTCTTCGTCTAGTCGGGTCATCTTGATGCCTGCCGCATAGCTAGCTACCTTGTCAAGTTCAGCTTTGACTCCTGGCAAAGGGCTGAGACCTCGAACAGAAGACTCGTGGCCGACAGCCAAGAGACCAGAGAATGCGTCCGGGGATGAACCGCATGGTTGCGCTAACCCACTTATAGTTGGGGTATAGGATGAGATTGCTAAGTACGGGAGAGCTGTACTCGGATGATTGTAGTCACCAGCAGCATGGAGGGGGAGAAAAGAGAGAGGACCAGTGGTACACCAGGTAATGTGTGGCAGATCTTTAAGGAGCGGGTCATACTATAAAAGCGAAAGCTATAAGAAGACCAAACGCATTTGGCAAACGTGAAACCTACAGTTATGCCAAGATGGCCGATCACTGGCTTGACGACCTCGTGCCAGAGCGAATCAAGTATGCGACTGAAGCTAGGCTTGCGTCCAACTCTCCTAACACCACGGCGGGACCCTTGGGCGGTAAGACACGACTTGAGCTCTTTGTGCAGCTGTTCTGCTTTCTCAAAAGAGAACTCAGCCAAGGAGATATGTGATATGGCTGGAGCCCGTGCTTGTATGATTATTGCGTCGCATCCAAATTTATGTATATTTACGACCACAGCTACACCTTCTTTCACTAGGTCCGCGAGTTTTCGGGCTTTAGGGGGAAGTAAAAGATCTTCAAGCCCTGGTAGAGCCCGAGCAGACATTAAGAGCTGTTCCCGCCTCTGAGCTAGACGACGGTGCTCCAAGGACGTGTCACGCAACAGTGCTCCGACTACAACTGCTGGCTGTTTGGAAGGAGAAAACATTGAGGCTCTTTCAAGCTCACTTGAGACTTGTTGTAGCTCCACAGCCAGCTCAGGGCAGCGGTCTGACAACTCGTCAAGCGGGGTGCGTAGTTGCAGCAGCTGACCCCAAACAATGGAACGACCTTGCTCCAGCCACTCTAAGGCAAGGTCATACTGTTGTAGCGAGATTGCATCGAATGCTGCCATAGCTATCAAGTCCTGGACATCACGAAAGATAGTTGAGTGCTGGTCGGTCGCCGAGGTCCCGAGCCAGACAACCTGAGGCAGAAGTGTCATGCAGTATTGATACGCCTCAAGTGGAGCTGAAAGCAGGTGAGAAGCTAATCGTGCCCAGTTTCGCGATGCAGCCAGACGCATGGAGGCATGTGCTCCCACCACGTGCGCAGCAGCCTGGAAGTAGGTCATAGCGGAAAGACCATAGCTCCGTTCCCTCTCTTTATCACGAACAGATAGCTCAGATAGCTCCGTGTGAACAGCACCTAAATGGAATAAGATAATGCACCTTTCTGCCTGGTTATCAGAACACAGCTGCTCTGCTTCCTTTAAATAAACAAGTGCTTGATCCGCATCTTCCATTCGACCAAGTACCCGGAACCGTTGACAATATACGTGCCCAAGGTTACCTAAGCGCAGGGATCTATCAGGGGAGTCATTTGGAAGCAGCGAGAGTGCTTGACTCTGGTAGTGTACAGACATAGAGCTGTCTTCAACGAGGCCTAAACGGTCAAACCTTATTGCATATCCATTCCCCAAACCATACAGGAACTTAGATTTGTTTGGGTGACTATCTGGTGTCAGGTTGATCGCCTGTTTCAGATCGGCAATTGACTGCTCTATGTCGGTGTCTATGCCTTGGTCCCTGAAACGTGCCTGAAGAGTCATACTAAGATTGTTTAAACGCCCAGGCTTTGTGGCATCATCATCCTGAGTTAGGTCAACTGCCTTTTGCAAGAAAATAGCTGATTTGTCTAGATCATTGGGTCTGCCCATACGCTCGTATAGATTCTGGTACGAGCAGCCAAGTTTCTCCAACCACTTAGGCTTGTCAGAGTGGCCATCCGGAGTCAAGTTAATGGCTTGTTCATCACAGCTAATGGATTTGTCCAGATCGTCCAATTTGCCCAGACGTCGATGTAGATACGAGTACGCGCAGCCAAGGTTGGACAGAAACCTGGGCTTGTGCACGTGACCATCCGGAGTGCGATCAATTGCTTGCTTTTGATATGCGACTCCTGTATATAAATCATCCAGTCTTCGGAGACGACGATATAGATCAGAGTACCCGGAGCCAAGGTTGCTCAAATACATAGGTTTGTGAGGGTGATTATCTGGAGCTAGATTAATTGCTCGCTCAAAACAGCCTATCGACAGTTCTAGACTCTCAAGCCTGTCTGTAACGTCAAATAGAGAGCTATAAGATTTTCCGAGGGTGTTCAAACAAAAAGGCTTATCTGGGTGGCCATCTGGAGCTAACTGAACGGCTTGCTCTATGCATATGATTGATCTGTTTAGGCACTCTCGTTGGCCTCGACGTTCGAATAGGTCGTGGTACGCAAGACTGAGATTTGACAGCATCATTGGCGTGTTAGGATGATCTGTTGAGCTGTACCGAATCGCCTCCTCGCCCAGCTCAACTGCCTGGCATAGATCCTCAATGTTACCGAGGTTGTCAAACCGACGCTTGCACATGACTCCCAAGTTATTGAGCAAGCTATGTTTTTTTGGATGGTTGTTCGGAACGAGCACTAGTATCCTAGTAATCCTCTCGATTTCTTCGTTGAGATCATGCATTCTCTCATCCCAGCTTTGATCGGACGACGCACTCTTAGGTTTGAAATGCGCATATTCTTAAATAAGCATAAAAACGCATCATAATCCCAAAATTATTTACCTGTCCGCTCTATCATGATACTTCAGTACTATTCAACCTGTAGCAGATAATCGTAACTGTGCTCACCATGAACTCGTCCAGCTTGTATCGCCGTGCAGAAGTACTCATCAATACTCAAGCTAGGGGTATCAGGTGTATAAAAACAGGGTCAAGTGCTTTGAAGTTCAGTTTGATGCGGCGTCCTTATATTGGCAGTAGAGTCTGTAAGCAGCTTTTGACGCCAGGTTCCCGGCCAGCGGACTCCACACTAGCAGACGTGGGAGCTTTCCACTGCATGAGTATCCCTGTGCTCACTTGACACAGCATGGCACCTTCGTACGAAGTTATGTCCCGAACAGGCTAGTCGATGAGCGTTTAGGATCTGGATCAGCAGGAGTACCAGAATAATTGCAATTCAGCCATATGTTATTCGCTCAATAGAATACAAGCAGCGTTTCTCTGACCCCAATGTTGGTGATCAAGAATATGGACTGGCACGTCCGGCGGCTGTAAATCGAGATCCGGTGATCTGGTAATGCGTAGACAGCGTTGAGCGCCTACTGACGCAAATCACAATTCACCTCTATCCCCCCTCGGAGACTCCAAAGAAATACATCATACCAAAAGCCTCACAAGCCTCACCGTATGTGCTTCGTTCATCTTTTCTCATTTCTCTCCAACTTTTTGCGTGATATTGTACAACAGGGCCTGCTCTAAAATGAAGACCGGTGCGTGGTATCTATTTTGAGAATCAAGCCCCATCATGATGAAACGCACGCCCCCAGTACTACACGCGTTCACCGCTAATTGAGCTGCTCAAGTCCCGTCTACCCGGTCTGTCGTCGGACATGCGCCTACCTGAGAAACCGGGGCGAAAAGGACTATTCGATGAAAAACAGCTCCAGAACGCACAGCAGCACCGAATTGGAGTATCCAATGCTACCCAGGATTCAGCGCAATGCAGTATGTTCTCGGTGCAAAGCACGATGAGCTTGGAGCTCAACCCTATCCTAACCTTGAGCGCCTATCTATTCGAGCATCTCCCCTCTCATCAAAAAAACATATCATTTAATATCTATGCTGGCCATTTTTGGATCGTATCGAAGGCACTCCACCTACTGCTCCGTCTGACAAGCTGTAAACTCCTAGGCTCAAGACGCAGGTGCTTACGCTGGTGGACGTGATGCGGAAAGTAGCCAATTCCTTGAAAAGCTCGTATGGTAGTCCATACCCGGCCCCCGTGACCAATGGCGTAACAAACACAGCGAAGAACGGGGGTGGCAACTGCAGCAAGATGTGTTCCCTCTGGTGAGCCTTTTTTTTCCCGATTGGCACCATAGGCGAGGGGCGTCAGGAAAACCCCAGAGTGAGTTCGATATAATTTACTGATATTCACCCATTTTCCTCATTTTCTATCCCCCTGGAACAGGCCGTTATTTACCGCCTAGATTTCAATTTTACCCCATTATGTAGCCAAATATATGCGATCATACCCCAGGTGGACAAGTCTACTCTCGCTGAGGCAAATTGGCTCCACGAAGTAATTTGCACTCTGAGAGGCAAATTCTCGCTCTGTATATATAGTGAAACGTGAGTTCTCACATCACCTTGCTCGCCAAGGTCTCTCCCCCCAAAGTGAAGCATCAAAAAACGACGGGTCCCAGGGTCATTTTTGGTAATCAGCGCTTCCAGCCTATCGGGATAAGCATGCTTGGGTCATGTCGCACTGCCCAACACACAATTTATCTTTGGGATCCATTCTTAGGAGTTACACTCATGTTGGAGCTTAAATCAGGCTTAAGTTATTGTCTATTAGCTAGCCACAGAAACTCAGGAAACTCTCGAGTGGGAATAAAGAAGGAAGTTGCTGAATGGATATGAATCGTGCGCACGACCCTAGTCAAACATAGACCCTACCAACCTGGTATTTCTGTATATTGTACGTATTCACATAAGATAACTGGGGTATTGTTTCTTCTATCTCACGTCAGTGCCAGAAGTCGTCGACTAGCTTCGATTTGGCGGGCGGATAAATGTCTGCATGAAATACTACAGTACTGGATCCGATGTCACTAGGGCAGATTGAAAATGCATTCAATCTATTCGCGGCGCATACATAGAGCAAACTCGCATCTGAAGCATGTACAAGCGCTGCGATGGCGCTATTGTTACTATTATATGCCTATAGGCTAAGGCGTTGCGTGCTTTAGTTATCTTCTATAAGCTAGCGGGTTATTTACATATCCTGCCCCCCACTAAACGTCCAGACTGCACGACTTTTGCCTCATGTATAAGTCCCTCTTATGGTGGTTTCCAAAAGCCGGAGCCGATCAAAAAATAAACGCCGAGAGGTCGAAAACGGTAATCTGCTAGAATATATACGGAGGAGACATGTATCAGATACATGAGTATACCATTAGACTCGCCTCGCTGAGGCGAACATTTCTACGAACATATATCTTTGATAGCACCGCTTTCAAGAACACACCAACCCAAGGGGGGTAACCCCCTGAGCGTGCAACGGGGGGACTACGTATCAGCACCTGCCGGGGCGAATCAGCAGAAGACCTCATAGGGATCGTGCGCGCGAAGTACCGCGTGGATAACGACACTCTAGAGCGAGATATGCTGCAATCATGCGTCATCAAAGCAAGGGGCAGGGGAAGCACAAGGCATATCTCGCTCTGGAGTGTTGCGATCAACGTGGTACTTCATGCGCACAATTCCTATGAGGTATTCTGCTGATTCGCCCCGGCAGGTGCTGATACGTAGTCCCCCCGTTGCACGCTCAGGGGGTTACCCCCCTTGGGTTGGTGTGTTCTTGAAAGCGGTGCTATCAAAGATATATGTACGTAGAAATGTTCGCCTCAGCGAGGCGAGTCTAATGGTATACTCATGTATCTGATACATGTCTCCTCCGTATATATTCTAGCAGATTACCGTTTTCGACCTCTCGGCGTTTATTTTTTGATCGGCTCCGGCTTTTGGAAACCGCCATAAGAGTGGTAAGCTTGAATTTCAGTTCAGGTCCCACGATCGCGAACATATACACAATGGAGTAAAACTGTTGTTACTAGATGAAAATAGGTGTTTTGAAGCAGAAAAAGGTCGCTCATACGCCCCGTAAATTCTCCTGAGTTATTTCCTTCTCAGTGAGTTCACTCGGTTTCGGTTGACCACGCACGGTAACGATTTTGAATATACTCGGGAGAAGCGAAATGCTGCTTTCTGAGGTTTTTATGCGGATTCTTGCCATGCGAAATCTCACGTTTTACTGTATAACAGACTGCAAGCAGCGCTTCTCAAGCCTCAAGACCGATGAGCACTCGATTATGTAGAGAGGTACGCCTCGTGGCTTTAAAATCAACTATCGGTAATGCGGCAGTAATGTACGTACAACGCTCGGCGCCTCCTGATGAGAGTTACCAATTCCGCCCGAATACTCCGAGTAAATGTATCACATCGGACGAGTCAAAAGTCGCGCCTCGAAGAGCATTGGCCGCTAATTGTGCTGTTTTAGCTCATCAGCCCCACTAGTCGGACGATTATCTCGCCGAAGAGGGCGAGGGCTGAGTTAGCTACTCAATTAGAAAGCACAGCAGTACCGCGTTGGCACCTCAAGAAGCGTAGAGAACTAACCTCTACAAGCTTGTCTATTGTGCTTTGCAGGATGAGTGCCAGGACCTCGTCGCGAGCAATCTTTGAGCGCCAATAATCTATTCGAGTAATCTGCCTATCGTAGAATGCGCATATTATCGAAAGATGAGCACTCACAGGGTAAAATTGCACTCTCTGATACATTTTTCATGTCAGGTGCTCTCAGTGATGGTGTAGTCACACGGGATTCGTATAATGTCATTCGTAATGCCTTCTCCGCGCTTGAGCGAGTAATGTGGCTGTGCTCTTCGGCGCGTGACCTATTACCTCATCCATGCGATCACCACTCGACGAGTTGTCGACTCCGTCCGCGAAGCAAAATCCTCAAGTCTGGGCGCGGAAAATTAACGTCTATCAATCGATTATGGTATGTTTTTGCCACTGGCTACACCGACTACGCGTAACCTGTCACTTGTATTCGAAGCTAACGATTGAGTCTCGCCGTTTCTCACCCTTACCCTCTCGACGTTATTGGTACTCTCCCTCTTATTCCTACTACGACCAAGCTAAACTCATAAGCAACGCTCACTATAATAAATTAACCTTGGACTGGCCTGGCTAGTAACTGGACTGCTGTTACATTCGTCCGCCAGGGCTTCCCGGGGCGCTGTTGGTGTGCGCGGTTGATTCTATTCTTCCGCTGCTAGTACTTGGCTTAGATCGAACGAATCTGCTATGCTGATACATATTCTCAAGATTCTGTCATATATGAGCTCCCGAGTGCGCTATTTCTGTTTGACGATTGAGTCGTGCGTGGCACGATTCTATCGCGTGCTCATGAACTCCTCGGGCCCTATGACCCCAATTCAACTAGCCTTACAAACCGAAGTCTATCTCGGTCAGGACCATTCTATTTGCCGAATGGTAATGTCTACCTGCTCGTCAAGCCAAGCAAGAATAATTACTGACTGATGCCGTTGCCGGCTACAAAACAAAGCTACGCTCAGACGCGTCGGTTCCCCTCGTTTCGCCTAGTGGTCTTGGCCTAGTCCATGGTGTGATAAATCCGATTCGACCAGTTGTTCTTGTTGTATCGAGATTCTGCGAAGCTATGAGGGAATGGTGCCCAACGTCAAGGAGATTGTGTCCGTTGTCGAGAGAACGGCGCGGCTGCTGCCGCAGTGGCTCTAAAACTCATTTTCTTCCCTACAATACGACTGCTTCCTGTCTCCCATCGCACATCCTCCTCGCTACCCTGTGGGCTCGTATCTCGTGGATTTTTTGCCCCTAGAAAGATGGACTCGACATTCCTTCCGGCCGTCGAACACGGACCGAGTACTGGTTATCAATCCTAAACAACTATCGTCTACTCTAAGGTGGATTTTAGCCTTGGGTGAGGCAATAGAACTTGGTCCCGTATTATCCCTAGGGTGAATACTCTTTCCGCTCCTCTTGCCGCTGATTCATTCCAGCTCCTACCATCAGACTCACTCATACAACCCTCGTTCGTTTTGATGTTTTGGCCCTCGACAGGCTTACCTCGGGATGATAGTCGTACTTGATGAAACCCTGAGATTTGTCAAGGTGAGAAGTAGAAAGCGGCGGAGAGTAGGTGCAGATACGGAAAGTGAGAGGGGAAAGGTTCAGCAGGAACAAAAGAGAAAAGGGGGAGTTTGGTGGAGGTGGTGTTTTGTGCATGGTAAGTGAGGCTTATGGTATTGTAGTCATTATATGGTCTCGTTCTTAATCACCTGCTTGCAACTTGACTTCATTTCTTGGGCTTTGTCAATGACAGTATACAATAACCTTGTAGACAAAAAACTCGGTAGAGTAAAGTAAATAAAACGCGTGTATAACACAGTGAGAGGATAGAGTAGAACTGGGCGCCTAGGCCGCTTTTTTTGACAGAATTCAAGCTGAATACTGGAATATCGCCAACTGCAATGCGGATACTTGATTCGGTTATGCTTCAACTTATATTATCGTAGACTGGACAAGACTAGTGCGACTGGTGTCTAACAGATCATATGGTCACCTGACTATAAACGGCGTGACCTTGTGTTTAGGAAGGAATTCGAGATGATATTTTGATACTTTGTCGTATTGCTTTCTCGGCCTTGCTCAATCTCGAATTGAATCGAGAGTTCAAACATCGCGGTCTTGTAGTGTGGGGCGGACCTTCGCGTGAAAACAACCTCATTCTTCAATTTCTATGACTAGAAGTTCGGCTCCTACTATTTAGGGAACCGAATGGGAATTCGGCGAACTTAGTTGATGTATGCTATGACACACAATATGACATTAATTTCAGCTCAGTCAGAGGTATTGACTAGATACTAGCTACGGTCGCTGATATGCAGCTTGTGTCATGCAAATAGCTCTGGAGCGTTTGGACCGTATTGATCGTAGACCACCCGGTGACTAGGTCTCGGCACAGTCACAAAATCTAAGGAGTTCTTCCAACTGAATGTTTCCGGTTATGTATTTCTGGAGGGTCCTCTTACCGGTATGGACCAAGAGATACATTGTTTGATGCTTGATGGCTCGCTGATCAGGTTTCAGGCGCAGGGTGGCTAAGACGTGGCTACAGCCAGTTTAGTTCTCCTCCCGCTTATTTTCATTGTGAACCCAAGAATTACACGAAGCGAAATTCGTATTTAGGGAGATTAGACCAGAGAGTTACCTCATAAATTATGTTCTAGAAGTCGGCTAGGTTCGAAGCTCGTGCTGGCTGGGTGAGCGGCTCATGTGGCGAGTGGCGGGAGTGCACGTGATGTTTTGACACTGCCACAACAGGGTCACCAATGATTCTCTCTGGTGATGTCTTCTTTGGCAACGGCTATCATCCTCAGCTTCGCCTCTTCGTGCCGCCGGGACGCGAGCGGCGAGACAGATATCAAGTGCCAAGCGCTCAGAATAGACCGCCGGCTTCCTCAATACGCCCTCGATGATAGGGTAATCACCTTACTCTCGCGATTATGGTCGCGCTGATCGTCGTTGGCTGGTGCGTTCGATGGTAATCGTGTCGCTCGTTATGGTAGCTTACTCGGTGGCCGAAAGATGATGCGGCTTACGATATGATAGTCGGCAAACACGACTTACTCTATCCTACGATATAACCCGGATAAGAAAGTAGTGATGATGCAGACGAATCGGGCGGCGTCGCCATTCTACCCGCCCAGGATCCACCTCCCACTGGCTGCCGCCACGGTCACGAGGTCACGCCGCCCATCCCGTTCACACCCAAACTCACCGGGATCAAACTCGGCCGCCTTGGTGTGTCCGATGACGAAGAGGAAGAGGCGTTAGACCGCCGCTATTGCGCCCTCCCGTCGAGTCCGAATCACCAATCCGTCTCCTCCTGCTTCCGTCGTCCGCGAAATGATCGAGTACTAGAGGGAAAACCCGACGCAGATGATGACAT